>CAUYSK010105898.1:0-49892 GCA_963575035.1 Avahi laniger
AGCTGGACAACTAAAAATACATAGAAAAAATTAGCCGGGCATGGTGGTGCGTGCCTGTAGTCCCAGCTACTTGGGAGGCTGACGCAGGAGGATCGCTTGAGCCCAGGAGTTTGAGGTTGCTGTGAGCTAGGCTGACGCCACGGCACTCACTCTAGCCAGGGCAACAAAGTGAGACTCTGTCTCAAAAAAAAAAAAAAAAAAATGCCTCTGCCCTTTGGTCTTCTAATCTGCAGAACAATAGTAGCTAACATTCATTGAGCCCAGTTCATTTAATTAAAATTAAAAATTAGAATGCATTGCCTTTCATGTCTCATTTGATCTTTGCAGCACTGCCCATAAAATAGGTACTATTGTTAATCCGATGTAATGATGAGAAAGCTGGGGTTCGGAAAGGCTGAGTGAATTACTCAAAATCACTTGGCCATGAAATGGTGAAGCCAGGTGCCTAACAGGAGCCTGGACACTATTAAGCTGCTTACTTGTGTTATTGTGAAGATCACATGATGATCTTCCCCTACCCCCCAGTCCCCACCCCATCCTCTACTGATCTAGCCCAAGATCCTCTGCACACCCTGCAAGCACCAGCCCAACCACACTCCACTGCCCCTCCCTGCACAGCCCGAGCGCTCCGGAGCTTCCACCAACGGTGCCTGTCTGCACCCAGCAAACTCCCGTTCTTATCTCAGCCTGGCGGCTTTCCCTGATCAACGAAGTAAACTTAGTTGCTACTTCCTTAGTGCTCTTATAGCACTTGATACTCTTTTACGACATTTATTACACTGTATCCTAATGAAGGGCTTGCAATTTGTTTTTCCCAAGTACACGGTGAGTTTCTCAAGGGCAGGGACTGAGTCTTTATCAACTTTGTATCTGTTGTTTCACCGCAGGCCAATGTGACTGTCTTAGTCAAAAAGCCCTTTGAAATGCTCCTAAAAACATCCCATGAGATTCAGGGCACATACTGCCTGGGCGCTGGCATTCATCACCATCCCTTAAAACTCTCAGTCTGTGTGCATTTCTGGAGAGCTGGCACTTTTATTTATTTGTTTATTTATTTATCCATTCATTCATTCATTTAGAGATGGGGTCTTGCTCTATTGCCCAGACTGGAGTATAGTGGCACAATCATAGCTCACAGCAGACTCAAACTCCTGGGCTCAAGTGATCCTCTCTCATTAGCCTCCCATGTAACTGGGGCTACAGTCATGTACCACTATACCCAGCTAACTTTCTTTTTTCTTTAGAGACAGGGTCTTGCTATGTTGCCCAGGCTGATCTCAAACACCTGGGCTCAAGTGATCCTCCCACCTTGGCCTCCCAAAGTGCTGGGATTACAGGCATGAGCCACTGCATCCAGTGAGAGCTGGCACTTTAGAGGCTAACCTCGTATGATTCCCCCTCCCCCATGCTAGGAGGATAGGAGAGGGGTCTCCAACCTGTCTCCTATCCCCCTAGTTTTTAAAGTGTTAAATGCTCATTTGCTGTCAGTTCGCTCTGCAGTTTCCGGTCAAAGCAAATATCTACTAAAATCGAAGAAAATGATGCATCCTTGGGGACTGAGAATCAATAGCTCCCAGGCTGGGGCAGGCATGGTGGTGGTGGTGGTGGTGGTCGTGGTGGTGGCTGTAACTTAACCAGAGAGGAGGGACTCACGAGGGTGGCATCTGACAAAGGAGAGGGACGGCTCCCCAGCTAGGACTGCCAGGAGGCTTCTTTCTCATTACCAGGTCTCAGGAGGGCTCCCACCTCCCGCTCTTTCTCCTCCCGTGTCCGCAGCCTGTGGCATCTTCTCTTCTCTGGCTTTTCCAGCCTGGCCTCCTGCTGACTTCTCTCTAGCGGCCCCTCTCCTGTTTTATGCCTCCTTTCCCTCTCTGTGCTTCTCTCCTTCCCTGCCACTATCCCCCTTCTGCAGGGGGTGACCCTCAATGAGCCCACAGACCACATGGTACGGGGGAGAGGGGCCTTCCAGTGGCCAGAATACCAGCTAATTGTCCCCGTGATCCAGGCTAAGTCACCAACCACTCAGTACCTCTGTCTGGACAAACAAAATGTTAGGACAAGTTACTTTTTAACAGCTTTATTGAGCTATAATTGATGCACAGTAAGCTGTGCACACGCGAACTGTGTGATTTGATTAGTTTTGAACGATGTATACACACATGGAAGCATCCCCACCATCAGGATAATAGATACATCCACCACCCCCAAAACTTGCCTTACGCCCCTTGGTAATCCTTCCTGCCCTTTCACTCTACCCACCGCCCCTGCCTCCCTCCACCTGCCAGGCGACCACTGATCTGCTTTCTGACACTATGGCTTATATTTTCTAGAATTTTTATATCAATGGAGTTATACAGCATGTGCTCTTTTTGGTCCGGCTTCTTTTGCTGAGCGTAATTAATTTTGAGAGTCATCCGTACTGCATCACCTATCAATAGTTCGTTTCTTTAACTGCTGAATAGTATTCCATTGACATACCACAGTTTCAGTTCCTTTAGCCCTTCCCCTGTTGATGGACATTTGTGCCGTTTCCAGTTTGGGCCACTGACAAAACTGCTGTGATTGTTCGTGTACAAGCCTTTGTGTGGACACACGAAGCAGACGACTCCTCGGGGCCTCCGCTCGCTTTCTCGGCAGCTCGGCAGCTGCCGCGGCCAGGTCTGTCCTTTTCCTTCACTGTAATTCAACACGGGAGGAAACCAGCAGGCAGCCTGTTTGAGTTTGAACCCCGCCCTGCCACGTGCAGTGTGACCTTGTGCCACGCTTGGTGTCCTGGTTTGTTTTACAGGGACGCTAATTGCTCCTACTTCCTGGGGTTGTTGTCGGCATTCCAGAACGGATCGAGGCGTTAAGCGCGATGCCCAGCACAATGTTCACACACGGCAGCTGCTGTTATTCTGCACCCCAGAGGCACCACCGAGAGCTATGCAGTCCAGACGGGGCTTCCTCTGGGGTCTCTGAGCAGCTGCCCCAACCCTTTCCAGCACCTCCATTTCACAGAGGAGTAACTGAGTGACTTGAGCAGGGACAGTCTTTGAGCTGGGAGTTAGCACAGGTATGTCCTGATAGCCAACTATTTCCTGGTCAGGCGATGGGCGGAGTGGCAGAGGAAGTTGGAATTTTCCAATCATGTCACAGCTGACCAGAAGACTCTGCGCCCCCAAGGGGTTACTACAAAACCACGCTCATATAGTCAGTTCCCAGGACCCAGCAAAATCTCAGTCAAATCATGAGGGGTAGCGGTAGGTGGTGGCAGAGAGGCTGTCCACCGTCCTCCACCTGCCCCACCGGGCTCCACGCAACCCAAGAGATCAGAACCCAGAAAGGGCCCCCGTGGGCCTTAGGTGGGCGGGTAGAGCCCTGGACAGCACTTCCGCCCTTTGGCTTCTTTACAGAGCAGGGCTCTGAATTCCAGCTCTGCCCCAGTCTGGGGTGGGGAACCTGTAGCCACGAGGCCACACGTGGCCCTCCAGGTCCCCAGCTGAGGCCCCTCAACTGAAGCAAACTTCACAGAACAAATCCCTCTGTAAAATGTGGATTCAGTCAAAGGCCTCACTCGAGGATTCAGAAGGCCACATGAGAGGTCCATGGCTGCACAGCCCAGAAGTTCAGTGGCCGAGCACAATAGGAGCTCATTTCTCACTTACACTCTGCGAGCATCGTGGGTGTGAGGGGGCCAGTGAGTCTCACGGCCTCCACCTGGAGGTGCCGCACATCCGCTCTGCCATGTTCCATTGGTTACAGTATGCTGCAGGGCCACAGCTGCCATCAAAGGAGAACGAGGACATGCAGTCCTGCCTCGTGCCAGGGGCAGAGAGCTGGAAATATCTGGCAAATAGCACTAATGATGCCCACACTGGCCAAGTGAACTTCGAGCACATTTCCTCTTCTGCAAAGTGGGGAGGACAATAGTGTTTACCCCACAGATGGTGGCGAGGATGCAGGACTTATGTAACGCCCTCGGCACGGTGAGGCACTCCGGTGATAAAACTCAGGTCCCCTTCCAGGCAACCCTGGTGAGCTGCGACCAGGGGTTTGTGTGCAGTGAGGCCACAGCCAGCCAAGTCTCCCCCCACTGCAAACGCTTACCCTGGATCCCGAGGCCCCACGACAGGGGGGGCAGCAGCGGAGGATACTTTTCTGAAACCTGTCTCCTCCCAGCCTTTGGATCCGACACTGACCACCTGGGCCAGGCAAATCTCATTGCCATCACCTCCAACCTCCCTGTTCACGCCCATCTCTAAGACGTCCTCTCCCTCATGTGACTACTTAATGACAAACCCGCCCTTCTGTTCAGTTAGAGGATAGGAGCCCATGAAGAAGGGATGGAGAATCCGAGGGAAATGTGAAGGAAATTAACATCTATTTTGTGCTGATCACTGTGCTGGATGTGCGACCCGGTCACCTCATGTCCCACCTCACAATAGTCCTGTGATGCGGCGAGCGCCGTTATCCTCATTCCGAGAGGGGGGGTGGGGGCTGATGCCTGGAGTGGTTACATAACAGCCCCGGGTGACACAGCCAGCAGGTGGCAGAGCTGGGATTTGAACCCAGTTCTCTGTGACTCAGAAGAGCCCACTTCAGGTTTGGGGCTGTCTTGTGTTATTTCATTGAGACCTAACTTTTATCTGGACTACAAACTCACCAACAGCCCAATCTCAGATGCTTAACCTTTGGGTCTTGTTGTGCTACCGTGGAAACGGCCCTGCTCTGGGAGTGTCGGGACCCTGTGTTTAGTCATTGCTCAGCCCCTACCTCACTGTGCAACTTTGGATGTGTTCCTTTACCTCTCTGAGCCTCAGTTTCTTCACCTGAAAATAAAAGGACTGTACCAGATGATCTTACGGTTCTTTCTAAGTCTCAGATTTGGTGACACAGAGAATTCCCATACTTGCTCTTGCCTTTGGCCCTAATACTGTATTAGAAAGCATCACAAAGTAACAGAGTGCATAAAGATCCCATGTGTGAAGTTATACAGAGTAATAATTAAACTTTTATTATTATTTATTTGACACTAAAAATAGTTTTTGTTTTTGTTTTCTTTACGACTGATGGGGTGTTTCTAATCCATAGCAGTTCTCTCTCTTCCTTGCTATTTATAACAAACTCTGGTTTCCTCTGTGGCTGAGGCTGTCTCCTCCTGTGAAAGAGGAAGTCAGGCTGAACCTGCGCCTGAGCTAAGATCTCCCAAGTTTGCACCCCAGCAGACCCTCTCTGGGGTTCTGCGCTCCTGCTGGTGGGCAGAGCTGGGCTCTGCCTCCAGGTGGGCATTAGAGGGTGTGGCTGAGCCACCTGCCAGCAGGATGGGCTACACCTGTTCTCCCCTGGAACTAAGTGCAGCTGCTAGAGTGGGCTCGGGGTTAGGACTAGAAGTCTAGAACTCTGTATCTTCCACCCTCAGAACTTTAGATCAAATCTCAGACATTTTGTGCAAATGCCAATGCCAAGTGCTAACCCCGAAGATAAAAGAGAACAGGGCTCAAGTTCAGACCACCTTTGGAGACATTTCTGGGACCTACAGGTATCTCTTTGGTGCTTTGATTTGTTGCTATAGGGTTGTTGTTGAGAGCTGGGACGTGCCTGAGAGATCTGGACCAGATGGCTGCCCCAAGTTACTGCTGGAGTATTTCAACTACAGTAGCGTGGGAGCTTCCTGCCTCAGAGAGGGCCCCCCACACCTCCCCCAGGCTCCCATCTGCCCAGACGCCCACAGCTCCTGTCAGGAGAAATGATGGCGACCTCAGGATGCCTGGGGGAAGGGCCTCAGCTCAGGACAGGAATGGGGGCTCAAACCCCAGTCCAATTAGGCGGCTCAGGGATAACTCCAGTTGTGTGTGTGCGTGCATGCACGCTTGATTGTTTCTGCGGGCAGAGAGAAAAGCACTGGGGCTGGGGGAAGATATGCATATAGGAGCTGATCCTGAGAAACTTAAGGGTTTGAGAAGGAGGGAAGGAAAGAAGAGCAGCAGGGAAGACATAGAGGGGGTGGGAGAGAGGGACATGGGAACAAACCAGAGAGAAGCAGCAGCGGCTGTGCTGGAGCTGGACAGAGACTACTGGAAAGGGCAGGGATTGTCCCAGAGGCCCTCTGACCATCTAACCTGATCTCCCCAAGCTGCAGTTTAAGCCTCTTTCCCACCTTGGATCCCATGCTTCTGGCCTCTGCCCAGCTACCTCCTCACTTCTGGGCAGCAGAGGAGGCCCAGAACGGTGCTGTGAGGTGGCTGCGGTAGCCCAAGTCCTGAGGCCCTGACCTCTACGAGGCCTGTGTTTTAACCTATGTGCTGCCCCACTTCCCATGGCGCAACACTCTGCGGCCTGCAGGGATGTAGAGGGGGTGGGGAGCGGCTCTGGCGGCATTTTCCAGCAGTAGAAGAGTGAGTCAGAAGGGTCACCTACTGTCAGAAGTCAGAGGGGACCTCCTGCAGGCAGGAAACCAGAACTGGGCCCCAGAGAAGTCCAGAGATGGGTAGGCGGGGAGCAGCCTTGCAAAACGCAGCATTATCCTCCAGGAGGGCTAAACCTGGAGCCTGCTGTGCCTGGAGGAAAAGCCTGGGCCGGCTCAGCTTCCTTCCCTCTGGTCAGTTGCTTCGAGGTGATCTGGGGAGTCTGGAACCAGAAGCATGAGTTCAAATCCTGATCTGTTGCTTATATGCTGGGTGAGACTCAGTGTCTGCAAAACTGAAAAAGAATATTAAAGCCTAGCTCACAAGGTTATGGGGATGAAATAGAATGAATATGCACATAAAGTACTTTGTATAGGTGGTCCATACATGTTATTCTCTTCCCCACTTCCCATTTTGTTTGGAAGATGGGAGGGAATGTCCAGGATCTGACTCCTCCACCGGCCTCCTGCCCTGGGAGGGGTGATCCGTTGACCCCAGGGAGAGCTTCCTTTGGGTTCAAATGCCGATAAAAGGTGCAGGGTAGCACCACGACCTCCTCCTCCCTCCCCCATCCCAGGGGCACTGCTGGTGGCACTCTTCCTGTTTGCCATGAGGATGGGGAGGGTGTTTTGATTTGCCCTTGGAATTATCTTTGTCATCCAGATCTGAGCCGCTGGACGGAGCAGTTACCCCTGGGGGAGGAGGAGGGAGGGAAGGGATGAAGACGGCACCAGCAGATGCATCCTCAGACCCTAATCCACACCCTCGCCAAAATCTCTGACTTGGTTTCATCATCTGAGGGTGATGCAAGTGGATTGGAGTCAGACTCCCTTTTCTCCCCTCCCCCAGAGATCTCCATCCACATCTGGAGCTGCAGCTGGGTCCTCCTCCTGGGCCCATTCCAGGGGAGGGAGCTGGGTGAAGTGAGGGAAGAGAGGGCAGCTGGTGAGGGGCCCTGTGAATGGCCCCAATGTTGGGGGTTGGGGGCAGGGAGGTGGAGTCTGGGCTCGGAGGGAGGGGAGGCGGACTGGAAGGGGAGCTGCGATTTTGTAGTTCTGGGCTCCTCCTCGCCCTTTCTGTTCCCGCCTGCAGGCAGCTGCCCTCCTTCTTCCCTTCCCACCCACCTCAAGGCCCAGCCTCCTCCCTACCCAGGTGCCTGGAACTGAGTGGCCCCTTTGTTCCCTCCTCTCCCCCAGGGCAGCTCAGGCCTCCCGCGCTGACCCTCTGCCCCCACTGCCACAACCAGCAGAGTGTGAGCCAGGCTCGGTGGGGTCGTCTGTGGGTCGTAAAGGTCAGCGGGACGCGGTGTGGCGGAGGGAGGGGCTGTCTGGACGAGGAGGCCGGCCAGGAATCAGCCGGATGAGCTGGTAGAGGTGAGGGGAATTTCGGCTAGGCACCAGCGAGAACCCCCTTCAATAAAGGTTGGCGAGTTTACTGGAATAAATGCAGAAGGGAAGCCTTCCTGGTGCTTTCAAACTATAAACCGCTAATGGCTGTGGGATTCTTTGAAGTGCAGCGCTCTGCCCGGGAGACCCGGCTTCTTCACCGCGCTCGGCCACCGACTGGCTGTGACCTTGACTAGTTCCCCTCTCTGCGTCTCAGTTTCCTCACGTATGAAGTGAGGGTCCCATTCAGGCCGAGGCTACGCGACCCCAGCGTGGTCCGCTCCTCAGCCCGCGTCCCACTCCCGCGCCCCCACCCCCACCCTCCAACCCCGCCTGCCCCGCCCCCCCCAGCAACCCGGTGGACGCGAGCCAAGAGGTCCCTTTAAAGGCGCAAGTCCCGCCCCCGCTGCCCGTTAGGGCCTTCGATTGGTGGCTCCCGGACGGGGCGGAGCCCGGCGCGGACTCGGCGAGGCTCGGGGGCGGGCCCAGGGCCGGCTCGGCCCCCGCCCCCTTTGTTCGCGGCGGCGGGAGGCGGCGGCCGGCGGGAGGCGTGTGCGCGCGTGCGGCTCCGTGGAGCGCGGCGGGTCGCGCCGCCGGCTGTCAGCTCGCTCGGCGCCGCCGCCCGATGGCGCGAGGAGGCGCTCGGACCCAGCCCCGGGGGGCGGGCCGCGGGTGACCCCTCCGCCTGCCCCCGCGAGCATGTCACCTCTGGCCGCCGCGGCAGCCTC
The DNA here is from genome assembly GCA_963575035.1 of Avahi laniger. Taxonomy (NCBI): domain Eukaryota; kingdom Metazoa; phylum Chordata; class Mammalia; order Primates; family Indriidae; genus Avahi; species Avahi laniger. The sequence continues at coordinate 8,500 of CAUYSK010105898.1, forward strand.
CGCCGGCAGTGCCCGCGCCCCCGCCTCTCGCCGCCTCAGCCGCTGCCTCGGGCATCGGCCGCCGGACCCCCGCCGCTGATCCGCGCCCAGACCCCAGCGCCGGGGGACCATGGCCGGCCAGGGGGACTGCTGCGTCAAGGTGGCCGTCAGGTAGGGACCGGCGGCGAAGGGGCGCGCGGAGCGCTCGGGCTTTGTCTCGCGTGGGCTCGGGCCGGGGGCGCGGGCGGCGCTCGCGCTGGAGCCGCACGCCGGGGGAGGGGCGCGCCGGAGGGCGCCGCGCGCTGGCCGGGCTGCCGCAGGGGAGTGGCGACCCTGCGGACCGCTGGAAGGTGGCTTTGTTTGGGGGGTAATTTCGGGCCCCCCTCGGGAGCCCTTAATGATCAGAAAATCAAATAAACAAGGAAATCCGGTATTTCACACCCAGCCCTGGCCCAGGCCGGAGCGTCTGTGTGTTTCCTCTTCGCCTCCCCACGAGGCTGCTGTCTCCTACGGGGACATTGGAGGGGAGACATTTCCCCTCGTCCACCCCAGTCAGCCGGTTCGGTGCTCTTGGTCCAGCTAGCGAGGGCAGCGCACCGTCTCCGGAGCCGGTCCCGCAGACAAAGCTCGGGTGCGGGGACCAGTGGAAGGGCTGGGACGGTGCCTTGGCCTTCTGTGGGGAGTTGGTGGCTTTTGGAGAGAATCCTGCTGGTCGCGTCCCAAGAGGAGGTAGGGCCAGGGGAGGGAGGAAGAGGAGTATCCGAGGCGCTACCCTCTGAGAGGGCAGGAGGGTGTGACGCTAATGCCCCATCCCCAGGCACTCAGATAAAATTGAGTGGGGGAGGGCTGCATAGACGTAGCTGGGGTTCCATTCTCAACAGCTGTGGGACTTGCAGTGGTGTCCTGACAGAAATGAGGTGGGGAGAGGACACGGCTGGGTAGGTGCTATTGGGAGGGGTACACAGAGGTGCGGGGACAGGAAATGCTGCAAAGTTGAACCATCTGTGTTCTTTGTGCTGGGTGGAGACGCTTTGCATCACACCACCTCTCCCAGTTTTTGTTTTGGGTTTTTCTCTTTGAGAGGGGCGTATTGGTGGCAGAGTGCCAATCTGGGACTTTTCGCCAAGGTAGGGATGCGGACAGGAACATCTATCTCTGCCCCAGCCCTGTATGATTGGAGAGTGTGTGTGTGTGTGGTGGGGGGGTGGTCATTCAGGTCTAGGGCAGGCCTCTGAGACAGGTCTCTAGATCTCCTGGGTCACATGTGACCCAAATTACAAGGGTTCTAGGAAGTTGCTTCTAGACAGGGTCAGAGATGGCAATGGAAAAGCTTCCCCCTGCCTGTTCCAGGGCAGATGCCCCCTGCCACCTGGCCAGCCGTCTGCAGAAGAGGAGCTGGCTGCTGATCAGTGCTGGCATTGAGGGAGGGAGATTGAGGCACCCCCATCATGCACCCCAGACAGCACTGGGAGCATCACTTGAGCACAGCCTTCCTGGCCCTGAACTGTCAGACAAAGAGGAGCCCCGCAGGTGCCTGGTGGGCTGGCTGGGGCGGGGCCAGGCTGCTGCTGGGACTGACATTGCAGCAGGATCCGGTGTAGGTCGAGGGAGGGGGGCGCAAGGGTGAGTGGTGGGAGTGAGAAATGTAAATATGGCATCTGTGGCTGATTGGGAGAGTCCGAGAATACCATAAAAGGGAAATCTGAAGGTCTGGCCCCCACCCGTTGTGAACCAGGCCTGGGAAGGAAGGAGCTTGGGGTGCCCCTTCCACAGGGGGCTTTCCTTTCGACTCCGTCTTGCAGAATAGAGCCAAACAACCCCCCACCTCTGTTCAGGGTTCCTGGGCTGGACTGGGGGGGCATGGTAAGGCAAGAGGCTTCCACCTGGGGAGCCTTAAGGGATTGGCACCTTGTGTAGAAGAATGAGGAAAGCTGGCGTTCCCTTCCCACTACTGCTACCAGAAGGTTCCCGTGCCTGCCCTCTGTATCCAGTACTCAGGGTGACGTGTGTCATCGCTGCTTCCCAGTCAGGTTGCCCTAAGTGGGGTCTGGGTGCCTCCATGCCTTGCGTTGCGTCGCTGATCTGGATGCAGGGGTAAGGGGTTCCAGCATCAGAAGAGCCAGGCTTTCAGGGGCTCTGGGAAGGTCAGGTCCCCACCCACTCCTCCCCTCCTGCCCCAGCGTGAGCACCCAGCCCCAGCACACACCAGACCTCAATGGGCAGCCGGCCGTGGAAGGCAGACAATGCCTGGACAGAACCCAGCTTCTAATCAGAGCTGAGGATAGAACTGGGCTGGGGCTGGGCCAGGCTGGGAGGGGGAGCAGGTGGTTCTAGTGACAGGTTGTAGCCGGGAGTTCTCCTTGCCTTTGGATACTCTTCTATCCGCCCCCCCCCCAAGAAATCACTTGTCCCACCTGAAAGACTGGATGGTGGGCTGCACTAGTGCAGAGCCCTTATGGGAAGGTCAAGGATTTGGGATTGCCTAGAGCCTAGCCCAGCCCCCTCACTACCTCCTGCCAGGTCCAGCTGTCTTTCTGACTTTTTGGAAGTCCTTTCTTGTATCTAAGTGAGTGCTTTCTAGATTCCCATGAGAATAACTTGTGGTGAGCCCTGGAGTCCAGCTCTTCAGACTGGAGGCCAGGAGTGAGACAGACTTGGTCTGCCGTGTGTGTGCGTGTGCGTGTGCACGTGTGCAGGGAGAGAGGCCCCAGGGCTGTTGGACTAGGTGAGAAGTACCAGGCCCAGGGCTCTTGGCCCTGGGATGTGTTGGGGAGGAGCAAAGCTGCTGTCTGTGGAGCAGGCCTGGGCTCCAGGAGAGGCAAAGAAGGAAACTTTCAAGACCTGGGGCTTCAGGATAAAAAGAGAAGGCCCAGGTGGGAGTAGACCCCAAAAGCCCCACCCTGTGGCCTCCCCAGCTAGGTGGAGTCTGGCCCATCTGCCCCATACCCAGACTAGTCAGCTTTGCACCAAGAGATTCCCAGGCTGGCCCCTCCAGCCTGCCCTGTGATCCCTTTATCCATTAATCCCCTCCTGCTATAAAGATTCTTAGCTTCCTGGGCTTGACGAGAGCTGGCCTTTACCTAGGGAGGGGGGAGGTGTGGCGCAAGGCTAGAGAGAGGTAAGACTGAGCTGGGACCTGCCCCAGGCTGTGGAAATACAGGCCTGACAAATGGGGGGAGAAGGAGTGTGGCTATTAAGAAATGCAAGTTGGCAAAATTAAAATTGGGGAAGGAAGCCAAGTCACATGGTGAGTTTATTTAAGACCCTTTCAAGCCCCCAACTCTGAGCCCGCGCGGTGAGGGGAGCCCTCAGTGTTTCTTAACCCCCTTCCCCTTATCTCTGCCCAGCTTCCCTAAGCTTCCTTCCTTTAGTCTGCTGGGGAGGGGGAGGTGCCTTGGCCAGTCCCACATCCATCCGTTGAGACTACAGGGTTGAGCAGGGGGTGGGGAGGGGATGGGGGGGGACCCAAGGGACAGTGCTAGAGTGCACCCCTGCCCTTTCCTATTTGGGTTCTCCAGCTGCAGTTATTTCCCTAGTTCTAGGCTACTCTGAAATCTTGGTCAATGACTGTCTGAATTTTGAATCAAGAGCATCGCTGGGTTGGGAGAGAGAGGCTGGAGAAGACAGAAGAAACTGTGGGGGTGCGGATGTGGAGTGCCTTCTGAGTCCCAAAGCCAGTCAGTGCCAATCAATGCCACCTGTGTCCCATGCTGTCCAGTTTATGGATCTGGAAAACTGAGGCCTAAACAGGACCTCATGTGGGCTGTGCAGAGACCTGAGAATCTTGGTGGTGGCCTCCTGCTGCAGAAACAGTGCTTATGTCATCACAAGGAAGTGGAGTGTAGTAACCACAAGCCCCAGAAACCTCCCCTCCCCCACCCTGACAGCCTGCCTGATTGGATCTCAGCTTCGAAAACCTCCCAGTGGAGGTGGGGTGGGGCCCAGGAAGTGGAGGCACCCTCACTCTGACAGCTCGTGGGGCAAAGGGCAGGGCCGAAGCCTCAGCCAGCTAAGGCAATGCAGTTCATCCATTGGCTGCGTCACTGGGTCCCTTCCCAGTTTATCGTGCTGGGCCTCAGTTTTACCCACTGGAGAATGGGAACAGCTGGCTTGTTCTGTTTGTTCATTGGTGAAGAGCAGTGGTTTGAATGAAGTAGAAGACATACTCCTTGGAGGGAACAACATGCAGGATAAACTTCTGAGGAGCTGAGTATAAATAAAATGTTTTAAAAATAAGCCCTAATCTTAGGGGACCTGAGAAGTATCTCTCAAGTTAAAGCCATAGTGAACTGTTGGGTAAATTGAATTCACCTCCAACCCTTTAATTAATTAACTACTTAAGAACGGAAAGAACCTTGTGGTAGGAAGGAGTCGGGACCAAGAGCTGGCTAAGCACTGTGATTATCGGACACTGCGCACATTAGCCCATTAAATCTGCCAGGTGACCAACGTTATCCCATCGCGTAGATGCGCAGACACAGGCGGGAAATGGGGGAGTCTGGATTTGAACCCAGGGCCCTCTCATTTCAGAGCATGTGCTCCTCATACTGCCCTAAGCTGCCTCCCAATTCACCTGCTAATTAGCTCTGTGCTTGCAGGCTCTGTGCCTCAGTTTCTTCGAATGCTTTACCACACACACGTGGGAAAGTGAAAGTGGGAAGGCCAAGTGCTGTGCAGATGTGTGCCAGGGGTAAGGCTGTCCGCATTTTCCTTTATGGGATTGCTTAGCAGCATGGTGCTGCCTGTCGCCACCACGGTCCTAGCTCCTAGATCCATGCTGTTCCCTTTTGTGTTTGAGGCACTTCTTCCCCCCACCCCATTCTCTCTTTCTTAGATCCGTCCAGCTTTCCCTGGCATTTGTCTTCCTGCCTGAGTTCCACCTTGCCACTCTCTAGGGAAGGAAGTTTTGGGCCACCCAAATCTCCTCTTGACACCCCTTCCCACACACATCGGTCAAAGGACAGAACCCCAGGTGTTCTGGATCTCCTAGCCTCTCATTTTGCCCTCTAGACAGAAGCATATCGAGAACATTAAGAACAAAAGCAGTGTCTTCTGTGCCTCTCCCTCTTAGAACAGCTGGAGGAGCACTGAGAGGATGCTGGGCTGGAACTGGTGCGATCTCTCTCTCCATCCCCATGGAGATGAAGATGAGGTGGAGCTTGGTGGGAGGGGCTGTGCAGCCCCAGGGCAGGTAGCAGTAATGTCCTGTTCTACGGAGGATGCTCTCTTTCACCTCCAGCTGCTCAGGGTGTGGAAAAGAGGTCGTGTGCCCAGATGTTTGAGTCACTGTCCCTCTGCCTTCCTCGGGAAAGCTCACCATCAGAGCGGCAGTGGAAGCCCCTGTCCTTTCTTTAGGCCGGGCTGGTCCTACCTGAGGCCAAGTTTAGGTGCACAGAGGAGAGCAGGCCTGCATGCAGGCTGGCAGTGGGGGCGGGGATCAGGGCCAATGTGGTGGGAGAGGCTCACTGCCCTCCACAGCCAGCCAGCTGCCTGTTGCTCTGCATTCCTCAGCAGAGGAACGTCCCCAGGGCCCAGTCCCCACTGAGTTGTCCCCTACCAGATGCCGATGCCAATGCTGTCAGAGCTCTGGGTTCTGGGCTAAGCCTGACTCTGCAGAGTCTCCTGTCTCCCGGGAGGTCATGGGAAACCCCTGCCAGATGCCCCGAGATGGGGGTGAGACAGGGAGAGTGATGCAGGAGCACAGCTGAGCAGCACTTCCCTGGGCTGGGCTGGCCCCTCTTCCCAGGCCCCAGAGAAGGAGGAGTCAGACCCCTGGCTCCCACTCACAGCCAGGCCTGTGCGGCAATGGCAGGCTGGGGTATGTCCAGCTCAGCACAAGGAATGGCCCCTGCTTCCAGCTCCCTGCAAACCCACTCCCTGGCTTCTGACGTCTCACCCCAGTTTCCTTGCTTGCCCGATTCCTCCCCATGCCTGATTTCAGCCTTTCCGGGGGTGCCTCTGGGCACTGCTGACATCCTGATGCCCTGCAGGGCTGTGGACAGCAAGACTCTCCTCAAGGTGCCTCATGGCAGGCACTCTCTCCCGTTTGCCTGCCTGACCCCGGGCATTACTGAGAAGTCAGCGGCCAGGATTCTGGATGAACTGAAATTCATCCATTCATTGTAAGATCAAGGACATCCCCAGGGGAGGGAGAGGTCAGAGTCCTGAACACCAAGCATCCCAGGTTGACACCCCAAGGTTTTCTTAGGGTGTCACACCCCCTCCTTGTGCTCTCGGGAATGTGTTTGAGGGCAGAAGTCAGGCAGAGAGGGCTGACAGACTCCTCGTACCGGGCCTGCCAGGGCCTGCTAAATCCATGCCCTTTGGCCCCACCGTACAAAGTCTTCTTGTTTGGGGGTTCAGAGCCAGTCCCAGTCTTTTCCCTGAGGGCAGCCTCAAGAGGGCTGGGCTGGGGGAGCTTCTGAGGGGCCAGCAGAGGGTACAGTGGGAGAGCAACAAGACCCTCTGGTTGTTCTAGGGCTCAGGTGGCTCTGCCCCCAATAGTGGGGGTTCTCCCTACACTGTACCCCTGCAGCTAAAAGGGCCAGCACCCCAAACTGGATCTTGCCACCCTGTTTTAGAGAAGACTGGCCTCTGTGGGAAGATGCCTTGTCTGGGCTAAGTCTGCTAAAAGCCCCTGGGTATCTGGGAGCCAGACTCCCCTGAGAGAACAGGGATTTTGCTTCCAGCCGCCTTCCCCAGAGCTGGCAGGCTGCCATGGGGAGAAGGAGGAGGGGATGCTCATTAAATGGGGGTGTAGACGTCCTCTTTCTGCTGCAGAGGAGAGCCTCCTTTGGCAGGGAAGCAGCCTCTCAGGTTCCTGGCTCCACACTTCCCCAAGCTCCAGGCTTCGGCTTTCTTGACTACAAAATGGGGAAAATGCTTTCCCAGCGGCTCGTGGCACTGCTAGCAGCTGTCAGTAGGATCAGTCTGGGAGATTCTGTGAGGGGATTGTTTTTCTCCTGGCCGACCTCTTTCCCCACCTGGTGCAGAGTTGCTTGGTGGGTGCAGCAGGACTGGCCACAGGCAGGTTTGGTTTGGATTTCATCTGCACCATTGCAAATCGTGTGACCTAGGGCTTGTTAAATTTCACCTGCCGAGCCTCAGTAAAATGGGGCACCTATCCCCAGCTTCACAGGGTTGTCATAATACATTACATCAAAGAGCTCCGCACGCAGGCCCCCAAAAGGATTAGGTAGTGTCCTTATCAGATGAGGCCCGGGTGGTGGAGAATGCACAGAAGGATGCAAGAGTGATATCAGAGACTGTCGGTGACAAGTGATTTCTGAGGAAGAAGATTCCAGATTGCTCCAGGCTGCCCTTTCCCAGGTTTAACAATCATTACAGGCAGGAAATTTTTTGCTGGCGTATCTAAATCCCTCCTGCTGTAGCTGGGTTCCCCTTTGATCTTGCCCTGTCACCTATGAGGAAGAGCTAGTACCTGGCAGGTCACAGCATGGCTAAGTGACCCCATATGTCAGGCAGACTAGAGATCATGGGGCTCCTCCTTATGTCCCCCTACACACACACACACACACACACACACACACACACATTTCCACCATGGAAGCTATAACAGCTTGGCTCCTGCTCTGCCTGCTGCCCGTGGCTGGAGCCAGGCGTGCCCATTTGGGGCTGGGCACGAGAAGAGTTGAAATCTGGGCAGACATTGCTTTTCCCCTCAGGCTTGGGAGTAGCACATCCAGAGAGAGGGTAATGAGTTTCCTGACTTTGCAGTCCCTCCCTGTGCCATCCTGCTGGCCTCTGGGGGCTCCTTTGCAGGATTCCAGGAAGGCAGGGGTCTTGCAGGAGAACAGAGCAGATATGTTTTTAGCCCTCTGGGCCTTTTCCGAAGAGACTAGTCATGTTGGTTATTTTGGCCATTCGAGGAGTGATGCTAGCCTAGATTTCTGGTTTGTTTCAAAGCCTTTGAGGTAGGGCTGTGAGTGAGAGTGCGAATACACACCAGTGTGCGGCTGCCTGCATGCTAGTTCTCCCAGCCCTGCTCTGGATGGAGTCTTCAGGGCTGATGGCTAGCAAAGGGGAAGACCTTGTTAGATACCAGCTTTGTGACCTTGAGCCAAGTTATTTAATTTCTCTCTGATCCTTCATTTGTAAATTAGGGGCAAAAATACCCACGTTAGGACTAAACAGTGTAATGAATGACCTAGTATGTGCAAAGCATCCTGGTGTCTAGCTAGAGGCAGTCTCGCCCAGTAGGTGTGCTGGCTGTCATTAACTGAAGGAGTTTAGTGAGCCAAGGTGACGTGGGGTTCCCCGAAGGAGTGAAGAAAGGGCATCAGGCATCACAGACCACGCACCACAGTTGTGTAAGGATTTTCTTGGATTCTGGAACAGTTCTTGGTTAGTTATTTTAATACCACCGCCTGTTAGCTCTTATCAGTGAGAAGTAAAACCCTTCAAATGGAAAGCCTGAGGCTGCACCCCTAGGGGCCTAAGGGTAAAGATGGGGGGCAGGTCAGGCTATCTGGGAGGGGCCCTAGCCAGCTGATTGGGTGGTACTAATTTCACTAAGAAGCTGGGACAACCTCTAGGAGCCCAGGGTCACTGGACGGAACTCCTGGGAGCGGTGATTGGCCAGCTTTGTGTGATGTCACTAAGTACAGGGCATGAGGCGGGTGGACCTGCGCCACCCTCCCCTCCTAAACCACGGTGGGGTGGGGTGGGGTGGGGTGCTCCGGGTACGTGCCCGGCCGGTACCCTTTGCAACGTTTTCTCTCCTTGGCAGTCTCGGCATCCCCTGGCCTGCCCCCTCCCTGTCGCCTCTGTCCTCCCCTTCCACCCTCCTGCCTCCCCAAAGAGCCGTGGAACCGCTGAGCTCAGCTCTTCCCGCAGCTCTGGGCTCCGACTTGCCGCCTCTGTCCCGCCGCGGGCACTGAGCGGGAGGGGGTCCGGCTCGCCCCGCGTGTTTCTCCCGTGTTTCTCCGGGGTGGGGGCGGCTTCCCACATCACACCCGCTCCTCTCAATTGTGAACAGAGGAAGCTCCTCGCTGCCAGTACCAGACTCTGCCTCTGAAAAGCCCGAGGCCCTTTCTCTTCGCCCTGGCACCCGCTCTCACCCGCGCTCAGCCTGGGGGTTGCCAAGTGGCAAATAGGCCGGGCTCTGTTCTGGGAGATTCCGGGCCTTTCGGGCCTTTCGTAGCGGAGCTGTCCGGCGCACTCCCTCCCTGCAGAGCCCTGAGAGAAGGGCCAGGGGAGGCTGGGAGGGGTGGGGCTTGGGGTGGGATGCCCCAGGGTGAGATTCAGAATGTCCCTGGGCAGAAATGACACTGAATGTTTCTTGATATAAACAGGCAGCTGGCCTATGAGCCCCAGTTTGACTATTTGATGTTTTGAATATTGTATTAAGTTATCATTTATCTTGATTGCTGAGTTTTTTCTTGCCTCCTTAAATTTTGTACTTAAATACCTCACTTGCCTCGCCCTAGTCCTGGCTCTGGTTCGCAGCCCCTAGGGCCATGGTTTCCTTTGAAGACCCTAGAGACTGCCCCTGACCCCTCTCCCATGCCCCCAGGGAGGAAGAGGGCTGTGAGTGGTTGCCATCCTTGCTGCCCTGCTACAAGGGGAAATTTCTTCCTTCCCTTTCTCTGTGATCAAGTGGGCCACTGCCACTTCCAGGAGAGCCCACAGCCTCACGCAGGGTGGGGCCAGGAAAAGAGGCTGCTGGAGGGGAGGGTGGTGGAGTTCTTAGAAAGCGAACACTGGGAAGAGATCACCTGGATAGCCCAGTAGAAAGCAGAGGCTCAGAAGCGCAGAGGGCAGAGGCTGAACAAGGGGCACTGGTCTCCTCTCCCAGCCCTCTAGTGTCCTGCCTGTGGGGCATGGGTTTGAACTCTCCACCCGCCAAGGTGCGGTGAAGAATGAGCCCCAGGATGGCTGAGACAGGCAGCGTCTGTAAGCCTCCTGCACGCGTCAGCGGACATGTGGGACTCCTTCCAGAGAGCCTCCCTGGCTCTGATGGTGCTGTGGGTGAAGTTTATTTATCGATTTTGGAATTTGAGAGTTTTCCAGTAGGAGGCAGCTGGAGACGTGGAAGGGCGGAGCTGGAATTGGTGCCCAGCTCCACTGTATTTACTGTGTGTGTGACTGAACCACTTCAAGCCTCAACTTTCCTTTCTGGAGGATGGGGATTGAAATCCGTAGCTCATAGCATCACTTAAATCAGGCAGTCCATGGAGGGTGCGGAGCCCAGCGCTAGCACATGGAGCGTGTCCGTGGAATCTTAGTTCCTTGCTTCTACCTCCAGTTACTCATTCAGTTCCCATTCCTGGGACTAACACTGTCTCTCTCTTCTAGGTCATTTGCCTTGGGAATTAGTGACTCATCCATGTCCTCTTCCTCCCAGCTTCTATCCATATCTCTGGGTAACACTGCTCACCCACCTATACCCTGGCAAAGCACTCTGGTGCTTAGAATGGGAAGCGTGGGGCTAGATGGCTTTCTCTGGACCAACGAAGGGTCCCAGGATAAGGGACTAATTGTACAACTCCTGGACCCTAAAACCTCAGGGTCCCCTCCTCTGCATCCTCTTTCCCAGACTGCCCTCTGCCCGCTCTCTAATTCCTCCTGGCTGGTGGGCTCCCCGGGTGGTCTGGGCCCAGCTGCTGAAGGAGAAGCTGCCCCCTCATTGAAGGGCTCTGACAAGCAGAGCTGCTGCTCCCCCTCCCGTGCTCCCCCTGTCTCCAGGGACGCTGATTCGATTTTCCTCCAATCGCCAGCATTGCCATCTGCCTACGGTAATTAAATGGTATTTGAATTGAATCCAGAAATCCCACTGCAGGCAACCACGTGATAGGGAGCGTCTTCGGGAGCTGGTGCTAGCCAACAGAGTGGGTCCACAGAGGCTGCCCGGGCCAGACCCTTGGTTTACCTGGAAGCACCTGGATGCCCTGGGAAGAATTGTTTGGTCTTGGTCCACAGGCCGAGGGACAGAGCCAGGTCTGAGAACCAGAGCTTCAGATTCCTGTCAGTACCTGTGAGCAGTGCCACACCCCTTCCTCTAAGGCTGCTGCCTGCTCTCTCTCCCTGCATCTGCGAGATGTTCTCTTCCTTGGCACTCTGGGCTCTGATCCTTAGAGACAGTGTAGTATAGAAGCATGGAAGAGGCAGCACACACAGACTGCCTGGGTTCCAGCCCTCACTGTCTGCGACTCTGGCTGAACACCAGCCCAGCTTCCTCCTCTAGAAATGAGGGCGGTAGCACTTACATCACAGCGCTGGCACGTTTAGACACTGCCTGGCGTACGGTGAGTGCTCAGTGTGTGTAGCTTCCATCACTGGTGGCAGAGGTGGAAGTGGGGGTGGGCGTCTTGCTGGCCCTGACTCTTCCTGGATGCTCAAGTTTCAGGTCTGCAGGTGCAAGGATGGGCAGGGATCAGCCATTCCCTCCTAGTCAGAAGCTAATTCCTTCCAGGCGGGAGACTGAGAAGCTGGCTCCCATTCCAACGCGGCCCAGAACAGCTGGATAAGGGCGGTGACATCGTTGGGCTTCCATTGCTTTTGAGGGAGGGAGCCACTGACCTATGAGGACGTGTGTACACCCCAGGGAAAACACTTCTGAAGAAAGCCCAGGCTCCCATCTATGTGTAGGAACTAGGCCTGCTGTTGCTCGCCCTGCCTCTGCCCCCCTCCCGGCATTCCCCCACTTCCCCAGTCCCCCGTAACCCCCTCCCAGCCAAGTGCAGGGAACAGGCTCAGGTGAGCACCCCCCCTGGCCTGCAGCTCTGAATGGGCTTTGGGAGCCCGGGCAGCTGGGGACAGAGACAGGATGGCGACTTGGAGGCTCTGGGCTCTCTGGCTAGGCGCCTGTAGGCCTTGGGTGGGTGCTGGCCTGGCCCCTGACAATCTTTCTTCTCCCGGTGAATGTTGGCTCAGGGAGAGGAGCCTGACAAGCAACTATTGTGAGTGCCACTGACGGGCTGGCTCGCGTGAGCTCGTGGGCATGACAGCCTGACCCACCTCCCTTTTACTTCAGGGTGTCGGGGGGGTGCCTTTTGCCAATCCCGACACACGCATGCTCATGGACTCGTGCTCGGTTGCCATGGGGACCTCGTCATGGTGATGGCTGCTTGGAAGAGGGAGGAAGGGGTGGCTGGCTGGAGACAGTCCTGTCCATGGCTGGCTCCCCACGCAGTTCTGACGCCACGTTTTATCCTCATTACAGGAGAACCCGCCAGGATCTGGCACATGGGCCCACCCTGTAGCTGGCCTGGTGTCCCTTCCTAGAGGTCCCTGCTCTTTACAGGAAACTTTTGACTTGACCTCGTCAGCCGGGGTTGGCCTTGGTCCGGCCCCTCAGCTCTTGGAAAGGAACTAGAGCTGATACCCGAAATGTTCACCAGGCTTTGGCATCTGACAAGGGGGCTTCTGGGCTGGATGACCCTTGTATCCCCCACAGGCCTTGGCAGAGGCTCTGGCCCCCTCTAGAGCTTAGTCCTGGCTCTGGGGCATGTGGTCCAGAGCTCTGGGGAGTACCCAGGCCTGTCTCTCTCTTCTCCATCCTGGCCCTGAGCTCTGTCCCCCCAGACATGGGCAAGTTGCCTTCTCTCCGCGGAGGAGAAGCTGGTTTCCAGGGCTCCAGTCCAATCAGGAGTGTGTACGTTTATGTCACACAGACCTGGATTTAGCTCCGTCACTTCCCATCATACAACCTTGGGCAAGTCATTTAAACCCCCTCAGCTTTCAGTTCTGTCATCTGTAAAATTAGGCAAATAATAAGTACCTCACAGGCTTATAGTGAAGAATACGTGAATTTATTTATGTGAAATACTTTGAACACAGATCTCATATACAGAGAGTGCTCAATAAGTGTTAGCAACTGCTGTTTAGGTGATGTTGAGATCATTGTTATTATTGTATGACGAAAGTTGCCCGTGTCCTCGGTGGGGGGGGGGTTCCTAATCTTCCTTCCTTCCCCTCTGGGCTGTGGGGGAGGGGAAGCTTGACAGGCCATGCAAGGGCGGGTTCTGTGGCAGCCCCCCTAGCTGGGCCTGACCCAGGGCTCTCCCCATCTCGGGCAGGATCCGGCCCCAGCTATCGAAGGAGAAGATTGAGGGCTGTCACATCTGTACTTCTGTTACCCCGGGGGAGCCCCAGGTCCTCCTGGGGAAGGACAAGGCCTTCACCTATGACTTTGTCTTTGACCTGGACACCTGGCAAGAACAGATCTATTCAACCTGTGTGAACAAGCTCATCGAGGGCTGCTTCGAGGGCTACAATGCCACAGTGCTGGCCTATGGGCAGGTAAGCCACCCCCACCCCACCAGTGGCCACTCCAGCCTTGGTCCCCCCACCTGATGGGGAGACAGCTCTTCGTTCAGAGCAGTGGAGACTCAGCTGCACAGTTCTGTCTGTGGTCTGGGGGTGCTGCCATGCCGCTGGTTAGCAGAGGGTGACCTCTAAGAGACTTCACCAGGGTGTGGCTTTGGGACCAAGAAAGGGGCTGGTCACACCCTCCATCTATCTTTGCCAATGCAGACGGGCGCCGGGAAGACGTACACGATGGGCACTGGCTTCGACATGGCAACGTCAGAGGAGGAGCAGGGCATCATCCCGAGGGCCATCGCACACCTCTTTGCGGGCATCTCCGAGCGCAAGCGTCGGGCGCAGGAGCAGGGCCTGGCTGGGCCTGAGTTCAAAGTCAGCGCTCAGTTCCTGGAGGTACTGTGGTCTTGCAGGGTGGCAGAAGGGAAACTTGGTGGACCACAAGGCCGTGGGAGCTGGGCCCTCCCCCAGCGCAGTGCAGTGAGCCTAGGGAGCCAGGAGGCATCTACAGGTGATGGTTCCCTGCTGCTGGAAGTATCCAGGCAAGGGCTGGAAGAGCAGTTGGTGAGACCCTCTAAAGGGGCTTCCTACATCAGATGGGGCTTGAGTCAACGACCTATAAGATCACTTCAGACCCTGACTGATTCTAGCTCTGACACTTCTTAGCCACGTGACCTACTCTGAGCCTCGTCTACAAAGTGGGGGTGATGTCTGTTCCCTTAGGGATTTCGTGAGGGTGACATGGAAGCATAGGCCTGGCGCATAGCCAGAACTCTGGTTCTCTCCCTCTGGCCTTCTCTGGGTCCCTCCTCAGCCTCCGCTGTCCTATCCCTTTCTGGCTGAGATGCTTCTCTCCAGGAGGCTGGGCCTCAGTGACCTGCTTCTTCTCTGACTTGTGGGCACAAAGGTCCTCCAGCAGTGGCCTTTCTCTGGGAGACTGTCGGATCTGGAACGGTGGCAGCCAGGGGCCTTAGGGGTGGAGGGGACCTCTGGGCTCTTGACCTTCGGGCCTATGCTGAGCCCCAGCTCAGTAACTCAGAGGTGGGAGCCCGCCTGTAAAGGGCCCGTCTCGGAGGGGTTCTAGGAAGGCAGGCAGACCTGGATGTTTCTCATGAGAGCCTGACTTCACCTGGCTGCCCCTCTAGGACACTTGGATGGGCAGCTCCAGTTCTTGGCATCTACAGCTCCGACCCTGGACTGCAACTCTGAGGCATTTGCTGGGTTTGGAGCCATCCTGGGCTGGAAAACCATGATCCTCTGATCGTTCCCTGCTTGTTCTCTGCGGGAGGATGTGGCCTCGGCCCTCTCTGGGCCTTCTCGTGCCACACCCCCTGCCTACCTCACCCAGCTGCTGTCCCCTTAGGGTACCCAGGTACCCTGTATTTTAGGCTTGGGAGTGTTTCTTTGTCCTTCTGGACTTTTGCTTCTGATAAACAGACTGCCTGTGTGCGGACGCGTACACGTGTGTGTGCGTGCTGCTGTTTGTGCATCTGTGTACGCTTTTCTCTATTACCGCTTTCTGTTCTTCCCTTCTTCGTCCTGTTGCCATGGAGAGCCTCAAAGAACAGGCTAGTTCCTAGAAAATCAACACCAATGAACCATAAGCAGTTAAATGATGCATGTGTCTGTCCCAACACAGACAGACAGACACACACTGTGGCCCCCCATCTGCATCATCCCTTCCGTTTCCTCTTCCCCTTCCTGTGGGATAATTTCCGTCCCTTTAAAGCCATCAAAGCCTCGGATGTCCGAGGCTGCAGTGCCCCCTCTGCCCCACAGCATTCTCTTGGCTGCTGCTCCAGCTGCCCCGTCCCTTTCCCCGCCCCCCAGCCCCAGCTCCTGCCATTAGAACATCCCAGACCTTCAGCAGGTGAAGCTTTCCCTGCCAGCGGTTCCAAACAGCAATCTCCATGGCTGGGACTGTCTGAAATGGGGTGGCTGCTCCTGGCCAGGTTGCCCCCACGATGGTCTCCCCAGGCTCTTTCCAGGAGGCTGGGCCACCATGGCAACTCTCCCTGGCCCCCTCCCCTGCTGAGCATAGGGCAGGGCACACAATACGTTCTTCTCCACGAGCAGCCTGTCATCACCTCAGTCTCCAGGGACAGAATCAGGACAAGGCTCCCCTGGTCTCTGCTGAGTCTGTCTCTTCCTCCCTTGTTGGAATCACATCCCTGTCCCCGCTTTCCCTGCCCAGTAATGTAGTAGGATCTGCCCAAATCATGGTGGTATCTTCCTCATCTACATTTAGGACCTGTGTCCCTTTGTCCCCTTTAGGTCCTTAGGCCCCCACTGGGACTGAGGGCTGCTGGCTGCTGGTTCCCTGGGGGGTAGAGGAGCAGTGTGCAGCCTCAGGATAGTTCTGTCCAGGGCCCAGCTTCCCTCCTACCCTGTCCCGGAGAAAGACCGTGGGATTCTGAACCCAGAGGGGATCAGAGTTGGGCAGGTTCCTTCAGAGCCTCAGTTTCCACGTCAGCAAACAGAGATGGTTGATAAGCACGAGACAGCCCCTTGGGGCCCATGCTGGTGCCACGCGAACCCAGCTGCTGTCTCTTCCCCACACAGCTCTATAACGAGGAGATCCTTGACCTGTTTGATTGCACCCGTGACCCCGACGCCCGCCACCGCAGGTCCAACATCAAGATCCACGAGGATGCGAACGGTGGCATCTACACCACAGGCGTCACTTCTCGCCTCATCCACTCCCAGGAGGAGGTGAGCCTGCTGGAGGTCTGGGGCAGGTCCAGGGCATCCCGAAAGGGCAGGGGCTGGCCCCAGGGCCGTCTCGAGTCCTCACTTCTGCCTCTGTTCCCAGCTGATCCAGTGCCTGAAGCAGGGGGCCCTGTCACGCACCACAGCCAGCACCCAGATGAACGTGCAGAGCTCCCGCTCCCACGCCATCTTCACCATCCACCTGTGCCAGATGCGTGTGTGCGCCCAGCCTGACCTGGTGAGGAGCCCTCAAGGGGCCTGGAAGTCGCCATGCTATAGGAATCCCAGGAAGGGCAGGACGAGGAGCCTTGGGTCCAGAGATAGCAAACCAGAACTGGGGCTTGTCTCTGCCACTTGTTGAGTTTCATTTTTCTTCTTTCTTAAGCCTCAGTTACCCCATCTATACAATGGGCTGACGATATCCCTATCGTGTTGTGAGGATTAGATGAGAACCAGGCATGTGCAGATACTGCGTACGCTCTCAGATGCTCTGCATGTGCAGAGGGCAAGGCTGCGCTGGCTATCCTGGACGGCAGCCTTGGGGGGCGGTGGGCTGTGACCCTGGCTGTCCTGGACGGCAGGGGGGGGTGGTGGGCTGTGAGCAGAGGAGCAGCGAGGTGGGGCAAGGCTGGGTCAGTCACCCGCCAACTTCTGCAGGTGAACGAGGTGAGTGGCCTTCCGGAGGGCACAGCTCCTGCGAACGAGTATGAGACACTCACTGCGAAGTTCCACTTTGTGGACCTGGCCGGCTCAGAGCGACTGAAGCGGACGGGGGCCACCGGCGAGCGGGCCAAGGAGGGCATCTCCATCAACTGCGGCCTGGTAGGCATCCGGTGGGGCATCCTCCTTGGGTCTCTTGCGAGCTGCCCTTCATCCTCAGGTTCACCCCTGCTCCCAACTTCCCGACTTCCCCAGCTTATCACATCTGCCTATAAACCCACCCGGAGAGCCTGGGGGCTGCCGGGGCCAGCGAGGCAGGTACCCATGGCTTGGGGATTGTCTTGTCCCTGCCCCTCCTCCCCCCGGATGCTCTTGAGTGCCAGGGTCTGTCTCCCACAGCTGGCCTTGGGCAATGTGATCAGCGCCTTGGGAGACCAGAGCAAGAAGGTGGTGCACGTGCCCTACAGGGACTCCAAACTCACTCGGCTCCTCCAGGACTCACTGGGGGGCAACAGGTATCTGATGGCCACACCCAGCGAGAGGGCAGGGGAGGCAGGGAGGTCTCAGGAGAATTCCGCTGTGCGGGTTTGGCGCATGACGGCCTGGAGGAGAAGGCCTTCCCATCGCAGGCTGCAGACTTAAGAGGCAGGAACCTTGAGGTGCTCCGTGACCATAACTGGACGATTATGGCCAGACTCGGTTTCCTTATCTGTACAACAGGGAGAGATATTCCTAAGAGAAGTCATTCAGTGCAAATGAGATAATAGATGGGAAATGCTAGAAAAATCAGGCTCTGTGCTTTATCCTCCTCACTGAGCAGAGGACTCGCAGTGACGCCTCACAACCTGCCCCCAACCTTGTGAGCTGCCTCCACTGTGGTTACCCAGTGTCGCAGTGGAAACTCTCGGCCAGGTGGTCCAGACCCCGTGTCCCAGGATCTGCCTTCCTGAATGTCCGGGTCCTTCAGGCATGAAGGCAGTAGGGAAATTGGGGGAAGCAGGACCTCTGCCCGGAGGCAATGCTCCTAGGGGCTGGCTGTGTCCCTTACCCTCACCCCAGCCTCACTGCACCCCCAGCCAGACCATCATGATCGCCTGTGTGAGCCCCTCGGACCGAGACTTCATGGAGACCCTGAATACACTGAAATATGCCAATCGGGCCCGCAACATCAAGAACAAGGTGGTGGTGAACCAGGACAAGACCAGCCAGCAGATCAGCGCGCTGCGGGCGGAGATCGCTCGCCTGCAGATGGAGCTGATGGAGTACAAGGCGGTGAGCACGCTCCCGGCCCCGCCCAGTCTCCTGCCTGGAGCCTGTGCCCTGCTGCCCTGCAGTCTCACCCCGACTCCCTCAGCATCCCTCCTGCCTCCCCATCGCCTACCCGCCCGCCCCTCATGCACCTCCTGAGCGTGAGCTGTGCGCCAGGCACGACACTCACTGTTAGGGCTCACACGAGTGAATCGCGTGCAGTCTGAGCCCCCAAAGTTTTACAGTACCAAGTCCAGGAAAGAAGGGCACCTTGACTTTTTTGCATAGATTTTATGCACAGGACAGATACTCTCCTGGGTGTATTTGACTCTGCTGAACGTGCTGTGTTGGAACAGATGAGACTACTAGACTGTGACACAGTCCAGTCTGCTGCAGTGGGGCAGAAGGGAAAGTTGGCCTTACTCTCCTGGGTAGTCAGGGGAGGGCCTCATGGAGGAAGGGGCCTTTTATATGGATTTTGAAAAATGAATGAGGTATTAGCAAAAGGAGGTGGGGCAGGCATTCTAGATAGAGAGTGAGCCACACACAAAGGAACAAAAGTGGGAAAATATGGATACTTTGGGAGAAGTGTCTAATTCCATGTGACTAAGGCAGAAGTCTCCAACTGGTGGCCCATGGCCTAAATCTTGTACACAGATGGATTTTGATTTGGTTTGCACTTGTTTTAAAAGATGCACCTTTGTTGTCAACCTTTCTGAAAGTCAGGGAGTTTCAGTTTTCCAGAAGTTTGAAGGGCTAACATTTGGCACTAAGTTGGCTAGAGTGGCACAGTGGCTGCCCCGTTTAGACTGGATCTGAGACCCTGTGAGCTCCAGTCTCTACCACTCCCTGCTTTACACCCAGACTGACTTATTTATGCCAACTGCCTGGCCCAGGGATGGTTTTGAACCTTGGACTAGCATTTATGCAGGTGTGAAAGTGAGCCATGGAAAGGTAGGTTGAGCAAGATCGCGAGAGGCCGCGAGTGGCCGGTTCCAGGATTTGGACTTTCCTGTTGTCAAGGGGAGCTGTGTCTGGGTTCTGAGCACTGGGAGACAGGAGCCGAGTTTCAGGAAACCTGGGGCAGGAGAGACCGTCAGTGCTGCCATGTCCAGGGAGAGGCCAGGGCACTGGCAGGGGAGGTGCCTGACTGCTCCCTCACGCCCCTGCTCCCAGGGCAAGCGGGTGATTGGGGAGGACGGCGCTGAGGGCTACAGCGACCTGTTCCGGGAGAACGCCATGCTGCAGAAGGAGAACAGCGCGCTGCGGCTGCGGGTGAAGGCTATGCAGGAAGCCATCGACGCCATCAACAGCCGCGTCACCCAGCTCATGAGCCAGGAGGCCAACCTGCTCCTGGCCAAAGCTGGTGAGTTGGGCGTGCCAGGCCAGCTCGGAGCACCAGCGGGCTAGGACCTCTGTCCCCACACCCACCCAGGGGATCGGTTGGGCCAAGCCAGCCAGTCAATTCACAGAGCAATTCATTCACACATTTTTTTTCCAATTGATTTTAAAACATTTTTTTTTATGACACAAGTAATACGTGAACACATCCTTCTTGTTAAACATGCAAACAGTGCATCAGTATGTGAAGTGAAAGATTAAAAATCCTCTCTCTAAACTCCCCGCTCAAGCCCTCTGCTTCGCGGAAGGAACCTTCCTGGGCAGCTTGGTGCATGTGTTCTCACACCTTTCTCAGCACGTTGTTGCAACTACGAATATGTATTCGGATACATTCATACCTGTGTGCGATATACACCATTTCTGCATGCGTGTCGTTCTATGACTTCCCTTTTAGTCTCATGTTTTAGAAATATTTCCGTGTTAAAACCCACTTAATTCTTTTAAACTATTGCATGGTGATCCACATGTGACAATGAATAATTTGTAACAGCCTTCTATGATGGACATTTGGGTTGTTTTCAGTTTCTCACTGTTCCTGGCAGTGCTTGTGTACATCTGCATGCATGTACAAGTATTTCTTTGGTATAGATTTCTTTTCGGAAAAGGCCTGTGTGAGCCACCCCAGCGGAGGCACAGATCCAAGACCACCAGTCTTAGAGCTAAAGGTGCTTGCTGTTACTTACCTTCATGGCACCCCCTTCTGGCCTTGCCCCTCCAGGTGATGGCAACGAGGCCATTGGCGCTCTGATCCAGAACTACATCCGGGAGATTGAGGAACTCCGGTGAGTGACCCTGCAGGTGTGGGCAGGCTGGTGGCTTCGGACGGGCTCGCGAGGGCAACGCCGGCTCACTGGCTGCACGCCCACCACTCCCACGCAGGACGAAGCTCCTGGAGAGTGAGGCCATGAACGAGTCCCTCCGCCGCAGCCTCTCGCGGGCCTCGGCCCGGAGTCCCTACTCCCTGGGTGCTTCTTCGGCCGCCCCGGCCTTTGGGGGCAGCCCAGCCAGCTCCATGGAGGATGCCACCGAGGTGATCCGCAGGGCCAAGCAGGACCTGGAGCGGCTGAAGAAGAAGGAGGTCAGGCAGCGGAGAAAGAGGTGAGCGAGTGCCGCCCCTCCCCCTTGGACGCTCGCCCTGAGGACTGTGCCCGCCTGTGTTCAGGGGGGACCCCGCCCCTCCCACATCCCAGCCCCAGGGGTGCCCCTGGACTGCTCTGGAATCCATGGGGAAAATGTGCTCAGCCTTTTGGACAAAACCTCCTTCTCTAGTGCTGTACTTTCCCCGGGAGAGGAGGGAGGCTGGTTCTGGGTGGGGCCCCAGAGAACAGTAGGGAGTTGGCTGCACAGCAGGTGCCAGCCCTGTCTCCATGCCCTGGGAGCAAGAGCATTCCTTACCCTCCCTGGCACCCCCTGCCACAGGGTCACCGCAGGGTTAGCCCCACTAACCTGGCCTCCTCTTTGCTCTGTGAGCAGCCCAGAGAAGGAAGCCTTCAAAAAGAGAGCGAAATTCCAGCAGGAAAACAGCGAGGAGACGGATGAGAATGAGGCAGAGGAGGTGAGGTCCACCTACCCATCTCCCCACCTGCCTACCCGCATGTCCCCGCGGCTAGGGGCCCGTCCACGTCCTTGTGCAGGGTGGGAGAGGGCATTGGGTCTGCCTCCAGTCCATCCATGCGCTTCCCAATATTGCTGACTGGTTGCCATGGTGATCTCCCTCCCCCAGGCCCCTATCTCCTCCCAAATGGATGACGCCGGGAGGGAGGCGGTTTCAGGGGCTCTGGGCAGGTATTGGGGGAGGTGGTGCTCTTCCGGGAGCAAGGGTGAGCAGAAGGGGCCTTGACATGGCCTGTCCCAGTCCCTGCCCTCCTGGCACACCTGGGACATCGTGTCCCGACGGGCCCTGCTTCTGGGCTCTCCTGAGGCTGGGCCACCCCCATGGTGCTTGTTGCTCAGGAGGAGGAAGAGCGAGACGAGAGTGGCTGTGAGGAGGAGGAAGGGCGTGAGGACGAAGACGAGGACTCAGGCAGTGAAGAGAGCCTGGTGGACTCGGACTCAGACCCCGAGGAGAAGGGTGCGTGGGACTGGGCTGAGGGCACGCGAGATGCCTGGTGGGGTCAGTGCTTGAGTTTTCAAAAGATAGTGATTGTCCAGGGCCCAGAACTCCCAGACAGGAAACCAGCAATGACGACAGCCGCGATGATGACAGTGGCGGCAAACGCTTTTTGAACGCTTATTATACACCCGGCACCCTGCTTGGCTGAACCCTCCCCGTGGCTCCGTTCTTTCAGTCCTCACGACATCCCTGTGCATGGTGCGATGGTTTCCCCTGTGTGACCACTGAGGAACGAGCTCGGAGAGTTCAGTGACCTGTCCCACTCGGCCCACGGGGGGTGTGTCGGTCTGCTGGTGCCAAAGCCCCCTTCCCTAAATGGGAACACCGCGCCCCTTCAGCCCCACCCGCTGCTGTCTCTGGCCCCGCAGCCCTGCAAGGTGCTCTTGGTGTCTCAGCCTCCCACCCAAGCTGGGTCCCATGTCATCTGCAACGGGTGGACATTGGCCTCAGGCACAGCAGGGCTGGGCAGGATGTCTAGACCCCCCCACCAGCTCCTGAGCCCAGCCTTGTGTTTCTGGGCTGCTCTTTAAATGTGCTGTCCCCCTGGCAGCACACTGCCTGCCTCTGGTCACTGAGTGGTCGTGGCTGACCAAATGAGGGCCCCACCCTCCAGCATTGGCCCGTCTGCTCCCCGCCTCCCCCTCGCCCTGGCGCTGGCCGCGCTGAGCCTGGCTGTGCCCCCGCAGAGGTGAACTTCCAGGCGGACCTGGCAGACCTGACGTGCGAGATCGAGATCAAGCAGAAGCTGATCGACGAGCTGGAGAACAGCCAGCGGCGGCTGCAGACGCTCAAGCACCAGTACGAGGAGAAGCTGATTCTGCTGCAGAACAAGATCCGCGACACGCAGCTGGAGCGCGACCGCGTGCTGCAGAACCTCAGTGAGGCCTGCACCCCCCACCCCCAGAGCCTGCTCAGACCCCCGCGGACCTGTGTTCTCCCCTGAACCCCTCCCCTGTCAAAAGTGCCACCCAGCAGCTGGCATCTTGGGGGCTTACCTGGCCTTTGGGGGCAAGGGACTTCTGACCCTTTGACTGTGGCCCTTTGACCCATGGTTCAAGGTTCTTATGTGTAACCCTAGCTCCTGTGCCACACTCTAAATTAATCGTTTTTCAACGATTAGAATCCTCATATGCTTAGGCGCGTAATGCGACACCCCGGGCCTCTTCTCCTGCACTCCGTTCCTTGGATATTTTCCTTTGGACCTGTTTGCAACCTTCTCACATCCTGTCTTCCTTACGCTGCCTTTCAGCCCAGTCATTCCATCTTTTCTTCTTTCATTCATTCCCTTATTCAGCAAACCTATGTGAATATGTCTTATAGAGCAGACGTCGTTCTAGGTGCTAGAGCTGTGGGAGCTGCCCCCGTGGAGTGTACGTTCCAGCGGGGAGGGACACACATGGAATGAGCAGGCTCTGTAGCACGTCAGATGGTGATAGGATTATGAAAAAAATAGAGCAGGAAAAAGAGACAGGGAGTGCTGGGGAGTGGGCTGGAGTTGTTTAAAGATGGTCATGGAAGACTGCGCTGAGAAGGTGGCGTCTGAGCAAAGACTTGAAGGAGATGAGACAGCGTTAGAGTGGAGTGAGCAGGGCGCGGGGGCATTCCAGGCAGAGGGAACAGAAGGGTCGGAGACCCTGCGGTGGGCTTGTGCCTGGCATGTTGGTGGAATGTTGAGGGGCCAGAGCGGTTGGAGCGTAGTGAAAGGGGACAGGCTGGGGAAGAGATGTGGGGCCAGGTCATGTCGGTTGTTGTAAGGATGTCGCCTCATGCTCTGAGGGAGCCGGGGAGGTGTGGAGATTTGAAAGAGCTCCATGATGTAAAATTTAAAAGCATTTTTTAAAAAACCACGCTGCTGTGTAGGAGAATGAAAATGGAAGCTGGAGACCACTTAGGAAACTGTAAAGATCCCAGGGAGACGGTGTGGACAGGAGGTGCTAAGAAGTGGTCGGATTCTGGATATGTGTTTGCAGGTTGAGCCAGAAGGCTTTGTTGATTGATGGAAGGTGGGTGTTGGGGAGAGGGGAGCCAAGGACGTGTGAGCTGCGGGCTTCTGGAAGGATGGTGATGACAGTCACTGGGATGGAGGGAGGGGTGGAAATAAGGAGTTCACTTCTGTACCTGTTAAGGTTGAGATACGTGTTGCCAGTTGAGGTAGGAGAGGTCTAGGGTAGAGAATTGGCTTCTTCCTTCTGCCCCAGCCCACGTCACTGTCTTCTCTCGCTAGCTTTTATGCTTCCCACTGCCCCGAGCCCTTTCCTCCAACACTGGATCGTGAGTCAGAACCGAGCCAGCATGAGCCCTCCTGGGAAGCCGGGGACCAGGGGCTCAGAGATCTCAAGATGAAAACACCTCACATTCCAGTAGAATGTCATAGCAGGAAAGGGCCTGGGAATCTGCTAGTCTGACCCCCTTGTTCAGATAAAGCAACAGGCCCAGAGGGGGTGCGACTTGCCCAAGGTCACACAGTGAGACTGGAGCCCAGGCCTCCTGCCTCCCCTGTCGACGAGCCCACATTTAGTGGGACCCATGGGGACCCGGCACCGACAGCCGCCCCTTGCTGCTCCCAGGCACCATGGAGTGCTACACGGAGGAGAAGGCCAACAAGATCAAGGCCGACTATGAGAAGAGACTGCGGGAGATGAACCGGGACCTGCAGAAGCTGCAGGCGGCGCAGAAGGAGCACGCCCGGCTGCTCAAGAACCAGTCGCGCTACGAGAGGGAGCTGAAGAAGCTGCAGGCCGAGGTGGCGGAGATGAAGAAGGCCAAGGTAGGGGCCGAGGATGTGAGGAGCGGGGCCTGGGGTGTCCGTGCGGCATCTTCTTAGAATCCTCTTACCACGTTAAAGAGAATCCTTGCTGTCAAGAATGGATTCTCTTCTTGACACACAGCATTGCCCAGTTCGACTCCGTCCTGACCTGGACACTGTCCTCCTAGCCCAAGTACATCGTGCAGGTTGCAACAACCTACCCCAATAGTGGGGCCATATGCAGGGCGTGGGTTGCATGGGGCAGGTGCAGGGCAGGTGAGGTCTCAGGAGACCCTGCTCAGTGCTGCCCCCTGTGGTGGGAGGCTGCACCACATTTGCCCTCAGTCTGCACAAAGCTCGTGTGAGGCCTCTCGTTTGGTGCCACCCCTGCCTTAGATAATAATAATCACCATTGTCTGAGTGCTTACTCTGGCCAGGCTCCAGGCTGGTCGTTCCGTCCTTAGAAGAACCTCATGAAAGAGATCCTGTTGTTATTTCCAGTTTGTGTACAGGAAAGGGAAGCTCAGAGAAGTTAATTCCAGCTACCAAGAGGTAGCACTGGGATTTGAACTCGGTTCTCTGCCTCCTAAGCCAGCATGTGTTCTAGGTGGCCCAAAGCTTCCCTTTTCTACTTTGCCACGGCTCAGAGTGCTCCAGTCTCCGAGGCCTGTGGTCTGGCCCTGAGGTTCTGGCTTTGGGGCTCAGGCCTTGTGCCTCCTGGACGTGGTGTGTTCCGGCTCCTGCCCGGGTTCAGCAGATCCGCATTCCCTTCTGTCCTCCCTCTCCCCCACCCCAGCCTTCTTGGTCCTGCATTCCTGCCTGCTGTGACCGCAGCCCCTGATGTACCCCAGCTCTCCGTAGCCCTGTGCTAGGCCCTGAGGCTGGACCGCCTAGCAAAGCCTGGCCCTGGTGGCAGCTCCAGCAAGCTGTGGAAGGCTGGCCTTAGGGACAGAGACACAGGGAAGGGGAGCTCCCCAGTGCTTGGGCCAGTGGAACAGGGGTCTGCATTCTGGAGCCATCAGTAACTGCGTCCTCAGTGCTGACTCAGCTGGCGCTGACCAGCGTGCAGAGGAAAGAAGCAATGCAGCAGTAGCTGATGTAGATTCTGAGAGGAGGTGGACTCGCAGCTGTCACTGGGGCCCAGCCACCTCACCTGGGCAGGCTCTGTCCCCATGCCTGGGTCACAGATCCAGGGTCTCCATCAGCCTGACCAGAGTGCAGGAGGCCTGGCCAGCTGCGCATGGGTCAGCCCCAAGGAGCCCCGTTTTTACCTTCTACATCAGTGCGGCCACCCTGTGAGGCGTTGAGACAGGGCTGCCAGGATGACACTGAAGGCACTCAGGGCACAAGTCCCCACAGATCAGTCGGGGACCCAGGCACCTGCTGGTGGTTTATAGGGAGGGACCAGCGGGCCTTTGTTACCCCCAGGGTGGAGCAGCACACCCACCGTGGGCCTGCAGGTTCTGCGGCAGCTCCTGGAGCAGTTTTAGAGTGTGCTTCTTTGTGTCCCCACTCTCTGTCTCCCTGGAGATTCCCAGCTGATGCCTCTGCAGGGCACCCCAGCCTGTCCTGGCCAGCTCACACCCCAGCTGGGGATGGCCCTGGAGAGCCTCATGAGGGGAAAACCCTCATGGCTCTGAAGCCTGGAAAAATAGTGTAATGCCCAGGATATATCTGAGACAGAGACAGAGGAGCCACATATATCGCTGCGTCCCAGTCTCAGATTGCTCAGGCCCTTCAGCCAGGTGCCCAGCTCTGTCCACGCAACTATGCTCTTGTGAGCCCGGGGCTAGAAGCTGGAAAGAACACCTTTGGATCATCCCAGGGTTCCTTTGCAAGGACAGAGGGTTCAGCAGCCAAGGATGCTAACCAGATGTCATGAGAGCTGGTGCCAGAGAATCTTTGCACCGCTGTTCAGCTGTAGGGCCCAGAGAGTCACAGGATGGACCCTGGCTGGGGCCTGCAGCCACAGGGTCTCCTAGGGACAGGGCACACTGCCTTCTACTTTAGACCGAGGAGCAGTGCTGGTCCCAGGTATTGTGACCCGTTTTAGCGTTGTTATGGCCCGGAATGCGCTCACCTGTTCTAAGATCACCTCCGTGGTGGCCTCCTCAGAGCTCAGCCATGCATGCAAAGTTGGGTGGATGGGCCTTTGACCAGGAAGCCTCAGACTCCCAACCCCAGAAGATACCTGGCACTTCAGGTCTACACACAGCTCCTGGTATGCTAGAGTTTTCAGGTCCAGTTCTAGCCAGGCAGCTGACTTGGTCTTCCTAGTCCCAGTCCTTGGGAGAAAACATTCGTTCTTGATGCCAGAGACCCAGCAGTAGTGAGCCCTCCTCTTCTCTGCAGAATCACCCAACAGAGCCCGCCTGTCCTCCCAGGGAGAAGCCGACCCTGCCAGCCACCGGCCGCCTTAAAGCCCTCCTCCCTCACACCTGTGCCATTTCCTTTCCTGCCTGTCCTTGGGCAGGAAAGGTGTCCTGGTGACATTCCTGGTGATATCTGAGCCTTCAGTGGCAGAGGAAGGATCAGCTTTATGTTTCTCATATGATTCTCGTGCCCCCGTCACTGGGAGGTGTCTAAAGTCCTGTGTGCATTGCAATCCTATGTTTTGGGCACCGGGAAAGGGGAGGCAGGCCCTGCAGGGCCCCAGGTCAGTGGCTTCCCAGCGCATTGGGTTGTCTCTGGCCACGCTCATGGTGCCTCTGGGTTCCAGGCTGTCTACCCTGGGTCCCTACCTTTGCTCTGAACTGCCGTGGTGCCATGGCTGGAGCTGTAGGACGGGCTGGATCAGGGAGGCAAAATGACCTGGGCACCAAGTCTGGCATCTGATACTAGTTTTATGACTTTAAGTCCTTTTGTCTCTCTGAAGCGCATTTCCTTGCTTATAAACAGAGTGGTGATGCCTCTCTCATCGACTGTCATGAGGACGGTGGCAGGCGTGACGTGGCAGACAGCCGCTTCTCAAATAATGGGGAGCGTTATTGCTCACTGCACGCCTGGCTCAGAATCCAGCCCTGACCTTCACCGCAGCCGTGTCCATGGCTCAGGCTGTCAGTGCTCCCAGGCTGGTCCTAGAATGGCCAGACCCAGAACAGTGGCCTTGGGTGAAGGCCACCAGGGGCTGTGACATTCAGAGTGGTGGGGGCCAAAGTGAGGTCTTGCAAGGTGGAAGCACTCTACCACTAGGCTGGCATAAGTCTGCACCTTCCTGCAGGTTGCCTGTGGAGGAGTGGGGAGTGGACTCTTCACTCCAGACCCCTGAGTCCTGAGCCAGAGTTGCTGGGCTGGCTGCCACCCTGGCCAGCCGCTCCCTGGAGGGTGTGGGCTGCCTGCTGCCCTGCCCTCTCTCACCACTGCTACCTCTGCCCACCTCAGGTGGCCCTGATGAAGCAGATGCGTGAGGAGCAGCAGCGGCGGCGGCTGGTGGAGACCAAGAGGAACCGGGAGATCGCTCAGCTCAAGAAGGAGCAGCGGCGACAGGAGGTGAGGGCGGCCCTCGAGTCTCCCAGGAGCCTTTGGCCCCAGCACCCTGCCTGCGTGCCTGGCTGCACCTTCCGACCAAGTGGGCCTGGGTTCCCGCTGTCCTAAGCGGTAACAGTCGTGCATGGAGAAGCACACAGCCTGTCAGAGGACGGCAGGCCCCTGTGGCCTCTGGCCCAGCCCCCACGTGTTCAGAGGGAGACTTGAGTCCCAGAGAAGGACAGAAACTTGACCAAGGTCACCAGTAAGCCAGAAATGTGCAGCTCCAGGCCCTGCAGAGAGGCCCCTGAGGGCTGAGTTTTGTAGTCTGGGATACCTCACCCATGGCTGGGAGAAGAGGCCAAGGGAATTGCCCGTGCAGAGAAAGGGACTTCACCACCACCTCATGGGAGGGCAGCTCATCACTGGGTCCCATTTAACCAGCCATGTGGCTGTTTGAGACTCGCCCCGAAACCCAGGCTTTCGGCTACAGAGCTGGCCAGCTCAGGCAGCAGGGGCTCAGGTGCCTGTGTGTGGACCACACCCCTCCTCTCTCCCCACAGTTTCATATCCGCGCTCTGGAGTCCCAGAAGCGGCAGCAAGAAATGGTCCTGAGGAGGAAGACGCAGGAGGTGAGCTTGCCCAGGCCAGCCGGTATGAGGCCCTGCCCCACTGCACCCCTTCTTCCCAGCCTCCGCCTTCCTGGCTGGGGGATAAAGGTGGCATTTTCCAGTCCTGCCAGGGCTGGCAGGGAGGGGAGCAAGTGCTGCCCATGGCCCTGGCTCCCTCTTCCTTCCTTCTGTGAGCACAGTCGCCAGGTTATATCTGGGCTCCTGGAAGGGCCTTGCTCAGCAAGAGAGCCAGGCTAGAGCACAGGCAGCAGCTCCCTGCCCAAACGCCTAGGCTGTGCATTTTTTAAGAGGAAGAAAGGCTGGAAGTCTCTTCTGTGTTCATTTCACATCAGACAGAGGCCCTAAGCCCAGAGGCCCTGAGCTCTATGTTCCCCTGCCTGGCGCCCCATCCTGGGCCGTGTGCAGGCATCCAGGCTGCCCTGCTTACTGGCTTCCTCTTCTCTTGCCACGCCCGCCCTCTGCCCCCAGGTCTCTGCGCTGAGGCGCCTGGCCAAGCCCATGTCTGAGCGGGCGGCGGGGCGTGCAGGACTGAAGGCTGCCATGCTGGACTCTGGGGCCGAGGTGTCAGCCAGCACCACCTCCTCCGAGGCCGAATCTGGGGCCCGCTCTGTCTCCAGCATCGTGCGCCAGTGGAACCGCAAAATCAACCATTTCCTGGGCGACCACCCCACACCCACTGCCCACGGCACCCGCCCGGCCCGGTAAGGCGGCCTGGCAGCATCTGGCCTGTGTGGGCAGGGGGTGGGGATACGGGGCAGGACTGGGTGAGGGAAACTCTGGGGAGTGTTCCGGTCCCCGTGGCTGCCAGGTCCGGGCAGGGGGCTCAGTGGAGCTGCAGCTGTTAAAAGGAGTCCCACCCAATCTTCTTTGCCTCTGTCTCCCAGAAAGAAGTTTCAGAAGAAGGGGGCCAGCCAGAGCTTCAGTAAGGCTGCGAGGCTCAAGTGGCAGTCCCTGGAGCGGCGCATCATCGACATCGTCATGCAGAGGATGACCATTGTCAACCTGGAGGCTGACATGGAGCGCCTCATCAAGGTGGGCCCTTCCTTCCCGCTCCTACACCTGTCCTCTGTCACCTCTGACTTCTCAGGCACTTCAGATATCTCTCCATCCTTCCCCCACTCTGGAATCCAAAGGTGCTGGGGGACCTCACGGGCCGGCCTGGGTGGGAGCTAAGGGCGAGTGAGGCTGGGCAGCTCCCTGAGGCCTCTCCTCCACCACATTCCCGCCCCCAGAAAAGGGAGGAGCTGTTCCTTCTGCAGGAGGCTCTGCGGAGGAAGCGGGAGCGGCTACAGGCCGAGAGCCCCGAGGAGGAGAAAGGGCTGCAGGAGCTGGCTGAGGAGATCGAGGTGCTGGCGGCCAACATCGACTACATCAATGACAGCATCACTGACTGCCAGGCCACCATTGTGCAGCTGGAGGAGACCAAGGTACCTGCAGGGCTGGGCCTGGTGGGGCAAAGTGGGGAGAGGTGGGTGGCAGGGGCAGCCCCAGTGACGGGGATCTGTGCCTCGCGGTCCTAGGAGGAGCTGGACTCAACAGACACATCGGTGGTCATCAGCTCCTGTTCCCTGGCCGAAGCCCGCCTCCTGCTAGACAATTTCCTCAAGGCATCCATTGACAAGGTGAGCCAGGAGCTCACCCGGGCGTGGGCCCCCAGGCATGGGGCCTCCATGGTACACCTAGTGGTAAAGCCCACAGGCCGGGCCCCTCCCCAGCTGTGTCTCACAGGCCAGAGCAGATTCTGCAGCTGTGAGGCCGGCACATAGCAGGGCTATGAACTGGACCCTGAGTGTCTGGCCTAGGCGGCCCCAGGCTTGAGTGTTGGAGGTGGACGGGAAAGTGTGTGTATGTCGGAGGTGGGGAAACGGGAGAGAGACGGACAAACAGACCACATTCCACCCAAGAGCATTTACGCCAAAGCATCAGGTGTCCCTTGGGCTGCGTGTCTCTCTCCCCGACAGAGAGCTGGCCAGAGGATACACTTCCTTCTCTCCCGGGGCCTGTGGTCTCTGGAGACAGACTGCACACACTGCACGGGCATGGGGGAAGCGGGTGGGAGACTGTGCCCTCCTGACTCCGCCATGTCCCCAGTGGGCTCCTCTCAGCTCTGCTCCATGTCTAGGGCCAGTATTAGTTTACCAGCTGCCGTTAACAAAATGTTAACACTGCAGCCTGGGAGGCTCGAACACCAGAGATTTATTTTCTCACAGTTCTGGAAGCTGGGAAGTCCAAGATCAAGGTGTCGACAGGGGTGACCCCGAGGCCTCTCTCCTTGGCTATAGATGGCCACCTTCTCCCCACTGTGTCTTCACATGGTCTTCCTGGTGCCTGTCCATGTCTTAATCTCTTCCTCTTATAAGGACGCCAGCCATATTGTGTCAGGGCCACCCATATGACCTCGTCACCTCTTTAAAGGGCCCATCTCCAAATATAGTCACATTCTGAGGTACTGGGC
Organism: Avahi laniger; assembly: GCA_963575035.1. Lineage (NCBI taxonomy): Eukaryota > Metazoa > Chordata > Mammalia > Primates > Indriidae > Avahi > Avahi laniger. Next base: position 39,192 of record CAUYSK010105898.1, read on the forward strand.
ATTAGCGTTTCAAAATATAAGCTTTGGGGGGACACCCTCCAGCCCATAAGAGAATGTGTCCTAAGGTGACCTCCCCTAATGTGTGCACATGGGCACTAAGGGGCCTGGGATGCATCTCAGGTCGGTGACAGGTACGCAGGTGATGTCCAGGAGCCGGAAGGGATCCCAGGTGTGTTGTGGGAGCAGGTTGTGTGGCATGGGGCTCCACGGCCCAGGAGGGGTAACCAAGGCCCTGCTCCCTGCCCCCAGGGGCTGCAAGTGGCACAGAAGGAGGCACAGATCCGGCTGCTGGAGGGCCGGCTGAGGCAGACCGACATGGCGGGCTCCTCCCAGAACCATCTGCTCCTGGACGCCCTGCGGGAGAAGGCCGAGGCGCACCCCGAGCTGCAGGCGCTCATCTACAATGTGCAACAGGGTATGGGCGATGCGGGCGGGGGCTCCGCTGTACCTGGGCACTGCCAGTGCTCTCTGGCTCTGACTCTGGGGAGGACCTTACTTCCCCAGGAGCCCCGGTGGGAGCCCAGTGGGTGAGATGCTGGAGGGAGGCTGCCGCCTCTCCCCACACCCCCACGGGGCCTCAGTTCCCTCCCTGCCTCCCACAGAGAATGGTTACGCCAGCACAGACGAGGAAATCTCGGAATTCTCCGAGGGGAGGTGAGTCTCCAAGCTGGCGTGAGAGGCTAGCTCACAGTAGGTACCTGGGGCTGGTGGGGAGGCATTGCCACAGGGGCCCCAGGCCGAGCCTGGATTTGGTGGCATTTTGAGACCCACAAGTCTTTCAGTCCCAGAGAGCGAGTACGTAGGACATCCAGATCCTAAGCTCTCTTTGCTTCTTCCTCAGCTTCTCCCAGTCATTCACCATGAAAGGCTCCACCAGCCACGATGATTTCAAGTTCAAGGTGAGCCCCACTGGAAGTCAGGCAGTAGGTGCAGCAGGGCCAGCCTCCCTGCAGCCTGGTCCCCCCGTCCTGTGGCTCTGCCCTACCTCTGGCCTTGAACCTTTATTGCATCCAGCTGGGATTGAGGTGCCAAGATCTAGCCTAGAATTGGGGGACGTCCAGCTATGTAGCCTGTTACAGCCCATTCTTTTTGAGGTAGGTGGAAGGAAGGTCAGAGAAGTGGCCGGAGCCGCTGCTGGCCTCTGTGTCCCCTCTGCCTGGCAGCATCACCATAACCAGGGGCCTGCTCTCAAAACCTCCTGCTGCCCTACCTGTGGCTCTGCCTCGTGGTCTGTCTAGACACCTTGCATGCAGTAGTCGACTCAATAGAATGGGAGTCAACAGCAAGGGAGTTTACTTAACAGCAAGGGGTTAGTTATTAGACTGAACCAAGATGCAGGATTTATTAAAGAGGGAATGGGAAAAAAACTGCAGACTGGGAATGGTAAATTATGCACAGCTTTAGGATATACTGATTAGCTGGTGACCAGCAAACAAGTCGGTCTGGGCATTCTGCATGTGCATACTCCGACTGAGTAAACCAGTTTCAGCTGCTCCAGGTGCTCCAAAAGCCTTGAGTGGTTAGCCGGGGCACACAGAAGTCTCTGGGAGGTGACTGCCCAGGTCCTTCCATCAACGCCTCTCCCTCAGGCCGAGGCAGCACCATTCCTTCGTCAGACTTCTCCCTGGGTCCCCCTTTACGTGCCATCCCGATTGAGCAGTTGTTCCGCCCCGTCCTTCCTTGTCCAGGGTGAGCCCAAGCTGTCTGCCCAGATGAAGGCTGTGTCGGCCGAGTGCCTGGGTCCCCCGCTGGACATCTCCACCAAGAACATCACCAAGTCCTTGGCTTCCCTTGTCGAGATCAAGGAGGACGGAGTGGGCTTCTCCATCCGAGACCCCTACCACCGGGACAAGGTCTCACGCACCATCAGCCTGCCTACCCGGGGCAGCACTTTGTAAGGATGGGAGCCAGGAATGTGAGTCAGGGTGGGCCTGGAGTTGGGCCTGGGCCTCACTGGACCCTCTGTTCCAGCCCCCGGCAGTCTCGAGGCACGGAGACGTCCCCTCTGACAAGAAGGAAGTCGTATGACCGAGGGCAGCCCATTAGGTGAGAGCATGTTCTAGAATCTGTTCCAGAGTCACTGCCAGTGTCGTCCTTGGGTGCACAAATAGCTGTGACGTTCTATTGTGTAGGTCATCCCAAACATTTTTTAATCGGGGCCAAAGTGACTAAGCCATTTAGCTTCACCGTCTGGTCCCTTCCCCATCCTGTCAGGTGTCAACTCAAGAAATGTGCTCTCCGTAAGGTGCCTTGAACTGGGTAGTCGAGCCAGATGCCATCATGGAAACTGCTTGCTTGCTGCACTCCATGTTGGTGGCTTTGTAGTGGCTTAGATTAGTCATTACACTGATGTGCTTCAGCCCCCTTTTGTGACCATAGGTGCTTGGGAGCATCAGGTCTTTTTAAGGCCTTGTCATGCTAAGGGGAGTGTAGAAGTTCAAAGAAAAATCCGAAAGATCAACGGAGGGAAATCTCCAACTGATCAGCCACACGTGGGGCAGGCCCCTCAGAGCTTCTGCACATCGCACAACGACTCTTAGGGTGTCCTGGTGCGTGCATGTAACTTCCAGAGGTTCGGTGGCCTTCCCCAGTGCACACAGACGGGTAGTGGGGAAGCAGGGATTCAAGGTGACCTCTTGCTGCCTGTCTTGTGGGAGGCAGGAGGGGGACTTGCTCAAGCTCCTAGCCTTCCCTCCTCCCCAAAGCCGGGGAAGACGCCCCTGGCCAGTGGTCTGCAGGGTGGCGTTGGTGGGGAGGAGTTGCCAGAACGTCTGTGCGCTTGGAGCCTCACAGACTGTCACTTCACCTGTGCCCTGCGAGAACACACTTAAGCTGCAATCTGAGGGATTTAGGCCGAACTCACGATGGACTCTACAGAGGGAGGGAGGACTTAGACTGAACCTGGTGACATCTTTCCGAAGAAAGGGTCTTGGAGTGTTGGAACGGGCAGCGCACCCTTCCTTCCCTGGAGTTGATTCTCGTTATTTGCAGTAGTTACGTTCTGCAGAGTTGACACAAACACTAAATCACTGAGCACTGAACCATTGCTCCCAGGAAAAATACAGGATTCAGTTCCTTTGAGCCTCTGGTCATAACATTTTTATCAACTAACCAATACATAACCTCATATTGTGAGTTTCTGTTTACAGACACTTATTTAATATATATCGTTGATTCATTAACATTGAACTCATGGCCAAGGGCGCTGTTACTCCTGCCTGAACTAAGCTCCTCATTCATCTTCCCGGAAAGGCACATCACAGCCTCCTGCACTTAGGAGCACTAGGTGACGCTTCAGCGCTATGCCTGGGGCCATTTTAAACAGTGAAATCACCAAGAAAAAGCACAAAAATGCACAACAGCCTGGCCCCACATCGACCATGAAGAGGACATGTGTTCACGGTGTGAGAGCCGAAACGAGGCAGAGCATCTCCTCGTCCAGCCTCAGCTGGGGACATGGGCGTTGAGCGACTCACATTTTTTTGCTGCTCTGCATGTGTCCAAGAATGAGCACAAAAGCACACATATTGAGTTGGGGATTACAAATGCATTTTAACAAGTAGGTGAATTCCCAAATATGAAATCTGAATGATGAGGATTGATTTTTAAAAACAGCGTCCAGGAGCTTAGATGGGGGCTGAGCTCCAAGATGCCCGTGCAGCAGGCCCTGCCTGCAGGCCTCTCCCAAGGCAGAGGGTAGAAGCCCAGCACAGGTGTGGGCCTGTGGGCAAGGGGTGGTCACTAACAGGCTGCCCTCCGCCTGCTGCCCCAGGTCCACGGACGTGGGATTCACGCCCCCATCGTCCCCTCCCACTCGGCCCCGCAATGACCGCAACGTCTTCTCTCGACTCACCAGTAATCAGAGCCAGGGATCGGCGCTGGACAAGTAAGCAGGGCTGCGGGGTGGGCGGGCAGGACACCCAGGTACGAGAGGCAGCCTGTGGGTGGTCCTTGCTGGAGGAGGGCTGGGGCAGTGGCAGACCCCAGCCCTGCTCTTCCGGCCCCTCTGAGAGCCGAGGCTCTGACCCCCTCTCCTGGCATCTCTGTCCTTTTTATACTGACCATGGGCCCTCCCTTCCCCTGAGCATGCTGGGCCCTCAGCAGAGGGCAGGAAGGAAGCCCCAGGGATTGGGGCTGGACAGTGGCGGGTAGGAGTGGCTGTGCGGGGCAGGCAGGCAGAGGGCTCTCCAGAACTGTCCCTTTAGTCTGCCTCTGCTGACTCTGGTTCTTCTCTGAAGCCCCTTCCTTCAGCTTCAGCCACTCTGATGTCTGACCACAGTGCTTCACACAAGGCCCCAGCGGTCCTTGTGAACTGTCCCAGCAGAAAAAGATCCCCAGGTTACCTTCGCCTGGCAGGTCCAGATCAATCAGCTCCCGCCGCAATGCTTTCGTTACTAATGGCGCAATTTCTGTTAACAGCAGCCCCTGCATTCAGTAGGTGCTCTCACCTTGCTTCACAACCCGCTTTCATACCTGTGACTCCACTTGACCTGTAAATCAGCCATGAGCATGGTCTTCCCCGTTTTACATAAGAGGAAATGAGGCTCAAAAGGGCCAAGGACGTGCACCTAGAAAGTGGCAGAGCAGGGCCCAGAGCCTGGGGCTCGACTTCTGCCCACTCTGCCTCGGGAAAGGGAGGGACCCCATCCTCTGTGTGCTCCTCTGTGCTTGCCCCACCCTGGTCCTCTCTGGTTCTCTGCAGCCCCCCAGATGGCTCCTCTCTTGGCTCCCTAAGAGTTCCCCCAGCCCAAAGGGCAGTGGTGCTGAATCCTGCCGGGGATCCCCTAGCTAGAAAGTGCTTGTCCTTGTACCTGGTGCCTGACGTGCCTGTTCCACCTCCCCGCAGAAACGCCCCTCCCTGTGTCAAAATGCAGCTCCATGGACGTGGAGCCCAGGGGTCGGATCCTAGCAGAGCCGGCTCCCCAACACCTCCCTTCCCCAACCTGCCTCAGCTCAGGCTCGCACTGGTTGGGGGCTGTTAAAATGGACCAGTTCGCTTTCTGGAAGGATTAAGGTGGGACTCTGCCCAGCCCAGCCTGGGAGTCCCCCAGAGTCCTTGGTCCTGTCTGGTGGGCCACGTCTCGGGCCCACGCCTGGTACAGAGCCGGCTCTCGGCACGGTCCTATGGACTCCCTGGGGGCGGGTGGGCTTTGCAGCTTAGTGAGCGCCTGAGACATTGCTGACAGAAGCCAGCTCCTGGGAGGGGGAGGACCAGGCACGGCTTCCTTCGGCCTCGGCCAGGTGTGAGCCTTGCTGGGGCAGGGCAGGTGCCCTCTCTCATGCAGTGGGGCAGCCAGAGAGCTCGGAACCAGCGTCCGGCCCCAGAACCGTCTCCCCGAGCATGGGGCAGGCACTGCCAGCCTCCGCACAATCCCGCCTCACTCCCACCCTGCCAGCTGAGGGACCCCGGTGGTCCCTTCCCTGGGGAGCCTCCCGGGCCAGCCCGCCCCCTTCGCTGCTCTCCCTGGAAGGCCGTCCTTCCTCTGCCTCTCTGCACTGCCCTGGAAGAGCGTGACCTGCCCCTGACCTCCCCGTGCTGCTGCCGCCTCTGCTGTCCTCGTGTGTGTCTTCCTCTCGCCCCTAATCCAGCTAATTTTCTGCCCTCCCCAGGTCTGATGACAGCGACTCCTCTTTGTCGGAGGTCCTGAGGTACACACAGAATGTCTCTCGTGTTTGGTCCCCAGCTGTCACTCTCTGCACTCTCTTCTCTGCCTCTCGCTGCACCGGCCCCTCCCGCCTGCGCACCCCCGTCCTCGCATGCTGCGCCGGCTCCCCTTCCCTCCCTCGACCTGTTCCTGCCCCAGGGTTCCTCCTCTCAGGGTGGCCGCGTGGCCTCTGACTGCGCCTGGACGGCTGGCGCGTGGGCTTGGGCGGGTGTGCAGTTGCTTGTTGCCAGCCCTGTCCTCTTCTCCCTCGCACCTGGGCAGGGCGTGGGCGCAGCATGGATGCCTGAGGGGCTGGGCCGGGGCTGGAAGGCAGGTGCAAGGCCTGAGGGCTGCGAGGCCGCTGCTCCTCCGAGGGGCACCGGTGGCTGTGCTCAGGGCTCTTGTGACTCACTGGGCTTGTGCCAGGGGCTGTGCTCTTCAGACCGTGGCTCTGGGAGGGGCAGCGAGCGGACGGTGCCCCCTGCCCACACGTCTTGGCGCACAGATGTGCGGGTACCTCCCTGTCTCCGTCTGGGGGAGGCCAGAGCTGGTTCTCCCCAGCTGACCCAGCACAGCCCCGCAGCCAGGGCAAGTCTCAGGACCTGGTGGGCCTGTGCCCTGATGAGCAGAGAGCCCTGCGTGGACCGAGCGTCTCCAGCTGTCCAGCAGGCCCCTGCTCCTGCACCTCTGGGCAAGGTGTTGGCGTTCTGGTTAGCCCTCCTGCGGGCCTGAGGCTTTGCCACCATGAGATGCTGGCCAGCCTGCCCAGCTCTCATCGAAGGGAGTATCCCTTTGACATCATCCATGGCGGTCTTGGGCTTCTTCCCCAGCCACATGGCTAGGCCAAGCCAGCGTCACACATGGCTAGAAGCTGTGTGTGTGTGAGAGACACAGGGGAGAAAGAGGGCGAGAGAGAGGGAGACACCTGGCTGGCAGCTGGATGTGTCTGGCCACTGTCCTTGAGTGGCCCTCCGTGGAGGGCTATGCAAGACTCTGCGTGGCTGGGACCTTGGTCACTTCCGTGTACCCTTCGCCACAGCATCGCTGTCAGAAGCAGCGTTCTCTTTGAAAAAGAACCAGGATATATTTTCAGATATAACTCAGCCCTGGCCCATTCCCAGAGACCCTCACTGAGAAAAAAAGTCCTCATTCCCAGAACCCGCGCCTGGCTGGCGTAGCAAAACCCTCACACGTGTTCGGATCCGCCTCATTTCCCGTCTCAGTGCGCCATGGGGAGCAGGGAGGTGCTGTTCCAGGTCCTTGTAGCCTCATTCCAGAGAGGCCCCGAACATCCTAACCCAAAGCTAAGCTGGGGTCCTTTAGCCCTTTGTAAATAACAGACAGAGGTCTGACCGTGCTGGTCCAAAAGGGGCCGTGGGTAGAGAGGTGTGTTCACGTCAAGTTTCTCTGCTGTGGAGGTGGCAGCCCCAGAGGCTGTCACTGGCAGATGGATACACTGTGATCAGGGGGCTTAGAGGGGACAGCCTGAGCATCCCTCCCTGTCTGCACCCCTCCCTCACACCTGGGTTACTGCGGCAGCAGCCCCAATGGGAGCTGCAGGGGCAGTTCCAGCGCTTGGGCCTGTGTCCTGCCCAGCAGGGGCCAGGGTGCGTTTATGTCTCAGGATCTGGGCCAGACAGTGTCAGACAGGAACTCTCCGCAGGTAGGGCCTCCTGCTCCCCCAGCTGTGCTTAGCACAGGGCTTGCTCCCCCAGAAGTGCTCAGGATGGCGACTGACAGATTGCTGTACGAAGCAAGCCCTCCCGCCCCGTGCAGCCCATCCCCGGCTCAGACCTTGGTGGAGTTTGGCCGGAGTCCCTGGAGTCTCTGTCATTAGGCCCTCATGCCATCTCTGCCCTGTCCCCTTCTGCCCATGTACCTTGATCAGCCTGACCACAGTCTCCCTGGTTGATGGACATGCCCTCTCCTCTCTCCCTCTCTCCCGGGAAGGGGCATCATCTCCCCCGTCGGAGGAGCCAAGGGTGCGCGGACAGCCCCGCTGCAGTGCGTCTCCATGGCCGAGGGCCACACCAAGCCCATCCTCTGCCTGGACGCCACAGATGAGTTACTGTTCACAGGCTCCAAAGGTGCGTGGAACCCCAGCTGGCCAAGCTGGGTTAGGGTCTTCCACCCTGACTTCCTTTGTCTGGGTAGTCTGTGCAGGGGATAAGAACACAGAGCCCCCAGGAGGTGAGGATGGGGGGTCAGCTTGCTCACTATCCTTGTCTCTTGCCTTGGCTCCAGGCTCTCCTCCCACACAGCCCCGCTGAGCCTTCCCTCCTTCCTGGCCCCGGAGCCTCGTCCAGCACTTCCTTCCAGACCTCCTGAGAACTTCAGGAGGCCTCTAGGGTGCCCCTCCCGTGCTCACTCGTCCCACCTCCCACTCCACTGCTCTCCTGGTCTTGCCCAGCCTCTGCATCTTGGCCCTTCCTGTGATCTGGGCAGCAGGACCCCACAAAACCACGCTCACTCAATCACAGCAGCGAAGTCACAAATTGTACCAGAAAGAGCAAGCCAAGTAGACACATGATAGAAACAGGAGAAAGATCCGCCGCAGGCGGGAGGAGAGCCGTCAGTCTGGGTGTGATTGACTGAGTCCAGCCTTTCCATGAGACGTGCTTGCCACTGGTCCCCTCGTTTTGTCAGCTATCATGATAGCATTTGTAGGAACAGGCACCGAAGGCTTGAGGATTTTATTTTAGTCCAAGATACCTTGGCAGTGCTCGCAGAACTCTGGTGTTTGTAGGTTTGCTTGAACAACTCTGATCTGAAGATTTTCTGACCAATTTCTCTCTCCCCCGAGTTTTTTACGAGCACAGGCACACGCCTGTGTGTTTTTCTGTCCCTCAGATTGTCCCTCAGCTCCTTCCTCTAGGTCTTTCTCCGTCACTTCCCCCGACCACGCTGGGTAGCCCGTGTTGGGGGAGCTGCCTGGCCCCCTCCCCGGCAGCTGACGCCACTCCCCTCCCTGCGTTCCCCCCATGGCGCAGACCGCAGCTGCAAGATGTGGAACTTGGTGACGGGACAGGAGATCGCGGCCCTCAAGGGCCACCCCAACAACGTGGTCTCCATCAAGCACTGCAGCCACTCGGGGCTGGTGTTCTCCGTGTCCACCTCCTACATCAAAGTCTGGGACATCCGGGACTCGGCCAAGTGCATCCGGACCCTCACGTGAGTACCACCTTCCCCCTGCCAGCTTCGTGGCGGTGGCGGCGGCGACGGGCTGGGTTGGGTGTAGATGCTTCACCTCTTCAGGTGACCCCCTAAGCACGGCACAGCCTGGCTACATGGCCACAAAGGCCATTACCAGCCCATAACCTTGGTTTGATTCTGGGGGACGAGGTGAGACCCTTGTGATTGGGGACAGTGTCTGAGGCAGCAGCTTGGGGGAGCTTTTGACCTGCCCTGCTCATACCAATGTCCCAGCCCACAAGCCCTGCCCCTGGAGGGGTGTTGGGTATTTCCCTGTGAGTCCAACAGAGGAAACGGGGTGAGTCTAGCAGGTGGTATCAGCCCCCCAGGCCCTGCTGGCCTCTGCCTGTGTAGGTGACCACCCAGACGTGGCCCCGAGCCCCCCGGCCCTGACACTCTCAGACACACAGAGCCAAGACCAGGACCCCTGCACAACAAAATGGCTTTTTAGCAAAAGTCACGCTTTAGCCTTATGTGTTCATTGCAAGCTACGATCTGTTATTTAATTTGATCCTTAACACGTTGACTTCTACACTAGAAAAAAACATTTTTCCTTGGGGCCATGGTGTTTTATTACAAAAATAGAAGAAAAACTTCAAAAACAAAACAATCCTTTTTAATTGAATGAAAAATTTGTTTTTTTTTTTTGAAGGACAGCGTTTATTTAAAAAAAACTGTACTGCACTGATCACGATGACCGGCATACACACGATTGTGGCTTTTCCCTTGGGTATTAATGTTGCAGTATTTTTGTGTACTGAGATGTTTCCACAGGACCAAGAATATTAGAGCATAAAGATCTCAGATGAAAATGAACACTAATAATTCTGGTATCCTGCCCCGTAGAGTTTAAACCCCTTATGAAACAGTGGCATTGTAACGTGACATAGTCGTGAAGAATGAAGTTCTCTTAGAAGCAGGCGGCATGAATTTATACTTCCTTGCACCTTCGTCTTCAATTTTTATCATTTATTCCACCCTGGCTAAAGAACAATCATACAAGACACCGTAGATAATTTCCATGCTTCCATGGCACAAGTTTAGTGATTTTACGTTTAAAAAAAAAAAACCACCGTCAAAATAAAGAGGTAAATAAAAGTGAATTTCAGATTACGTGAAAAGCATAGTGCTTATTTGTCTAATACAGACTCAAACTTAAATGCTGTACTTATAATTTCTAAACTTATGCAATAAAATTATCATTTTTATACATGGTTTTTGTTGATAGAATTGTATTTTGCAATCAGCAAGAGAAAGTTATTTTTAAAGAGCAAAATATGTGGTCACAGCTCCACACATCTGTAGTAAAGACAGAGCTGCACGGCATTAAATCTGCTCTGAGGAACCCGAGGTACAAAACTTTGACAGATATCAAAATTATCATAGTCTGATCATAAAAATTCAACCCCTGAGATTACTTTTTAGAGAGTAAGTGTGCTGTTGACTACTTATTTCAATAACCGTTTCTTTTTACGACTCTCTGCAAACTAACCTCTTTTTTTTTTTTTTTTTGAGACAGAATCTCACTGTGTTGCCCGGGCTAGAGTGAGTGCCGTGGCGTCATCCTAGCTCACAGCAACCTCAAACTCCTGGGCTCAAGCCATCCTTCTGCCTCAGCCTCCCGAGTAGCTGGGACTACAGGCATGCGCCACCACACCCAGCTAATTTTTTCTATATATTTTTAGTTGTCCGATTAATTTCTTTCTATTTTTAGTAGAGACGAGGTCTCGCTCTTGCTCAGGCTGGTCTCGAACTCCTGAGCTGAAACGATCTGCCTGCCTCGGCCTCCCAGAGTGCTAGGATTACAGGCGTGAGCCACCGCGCCCGGCCACTAACCCTTTTTTGAGTTGTGACTTGCCGATAT
>CAUYSK010105899.1:0-43161 GCA_963575035.1 Avahi laniger
TAGATGCCCAGTAATGGGATTGATCGATCAAATGGTAGTTCTACTTATAGCTCTTTGAGGTATCTCCATATTACTTTCCACAAAGGTTGTACTAGTTTTCAGTCCCACCAGCAGTGTATGAGTGTTCCTATCTCTCCGCACCATGCAACATTTATTGTTTTAGGACTTTTTGATAAAGGCCATTCTCACTGGAGTTAAGTGATATCATATTGTGGTTTTGATTTACATTTCCCTGATGATTAGACATGTTGAACATTTTTTCATATGTTTGTTGGCCATTATTCTGTCTTTGAATGTACAATTAAAAAACAAAACAAAACAAAAAAGAAATCAGAAAGGGTCAAAAGTGTATAACCTCACTATTATCTAGATGAATGCAAAACAAATTCATCTATCATGTTCACAAGGATTTAAACGAATGATAATGACTATATGGAAAGAAGGTCATTGTGGGTGAATTTCTTTTACATGTATATTGAGGGGGATACTTTGGTAACAGTAGAGGTTATCTAAATATCAATATGGAGAATCAGCAGGATTGGAATTTATAAGAGAATATGATGCAGACATGAAACAACTCCCATAAAATATTTACTACTGAATAATTTTTTTCTGAAGCCCATACTATGAATTTTTCCTTTCTGGCAACAAATACCCCTCTTGCCCTTGCCAGGCAGTTTGTTTGACATTAAGACTTGGCAGAGAGTCTGAGGCTTCTTGCCCCAGGAAAGGGGAGGATGAAATGGACCTGGAACGAAAAAGCTATAGTTCATCTTTGAGGATTTTAAAGTCCCTTTCAGGATAAAAATCATAAGAGCAGGGCTTTTAGGAGAGAAAAATAATGTGTTCTAGAAAACTCCCAAACTGAGTTTTCACAAATCAGGAATCAATCTTTGAAGCAAGAAAGAATGGAAGTTATGCTAGATGGGACATTCGTATCATACGAGTACGAAAGCCCTTGTGGAGCTAGGAATGATACAAGCCAGGAAAAAGGGAAGAGGGGAAATTAATCTCCTTTTACTGTGGGCTTTGTGCCTTGCTTCTGGTGTCCTGTTAGATCTCTGGGATTCTCTGAGAGAGATGTGGGAATCCCAGAGCTCAGGGGACTTACAGCCTGCTTCCCACGTGAGATTCCGGCTGACTACCCGGCAAAGTGACCCATGGCTATGCGGGATGGGCACAGCAGAAACGCCAGCATGGGGGACTGAGGTAGACAGAGGGTCTGAGACAGGGTCCCATGATTGCCCTATCCTGGGCATGGTGTGGAAGAGAGCCAGACATTCCAGGGTACCCAGTTTGGTGGAGTGGGGTTGGGGTAGGAGGTGCACAGCAGGGCTGACAATTGAGAGCCAGTGGACCTGTGAGGTTGCCACCATGGTACAAGGCAATGAGTGACCACAGTGAGGTGTGATGAGACTTGGCAACAGAGGTAGTAAGATAGTAAAAAACCAGTTTTGAGACATGACCCAGGCCTAAAGTTCTAAAATTATCTGCAACTCTACTTTAAAACATATTTCGACCTCTCTGGAGTCCCAGCTATATTGGGACCAGTTCTCAGAGGGATTAGGGACATACAAAGTTCACAGGGAGATGTGCAGGACTGTAAAGGAGAGAACCTAGAAGAAAAGTCGCACTGAGGCAGGAACAGATTTAGAATTGATGAATAGGATCTGGAACCAGTGGGTGGGTATGGGTCAATTTTATGGAGAAGTGGGCATGCGGTAACAGGCTGAGCCTCCCTAATCTGAAATCCAAAATGTTCCAAAATGCACAATTTTTTGAGTGGTAACATCATTATTAAAGGAAATGCTCACTGGAGCATTTTTGGATTTGGATTTTCACATTAGGGATACTCAACTCATATTATGTAAATTTTCCAAAACCTGAAATACTCCTGGTTCCAAACATTCCTGATGAGGGATACTCAGCCTTGTATATGATTGTTTGGGGATAACTGAAAGACAAAGTATCAAATCACTCATACTTTCAAGGTTGATTGGCTCCTGACATAGAAATATCTGGGTCACCTGGAAAGATATCTTGGGACCTGTCACGGGATGAAAGGATAGTTGCTGGAGTCCCAGAAGAGAGTCAGATATTCCAAGGTTAAGCACCGTTCCCTGCTGTGCAAACCTCCTCTATCAGCTAAACTTGCAAACTCAAAAAAGTGGGGGATAGAGAAAATAAGTACTTTGTCTTCTTTTCTTTTTAAATTAAATTTGATGATCAAAATGTCTGTAGGCAGCAATTTAGCCCTGGCGAAAGTGCCCATTGAAAATTGTGTTGAATAGCGACCTCAAATCTCATTACATGAGTAATGGTCTAACAAAGGCTGCCTGTTCTTTGCCACCCACTTTAGTTTGTACAAAGGAAATAACCCTTTAGGCAAGAAGAGGAGTCCAGCGCAAATTCTGTTTGTCTACAGATGTCTTATTGTTCCTTTTCCAAATATAGCACTGAAAAGGTAGTTCGTGATGTAGGAAATTCATTGGGTTGCTGCTATAAGCTGGGAAATTAGCGTGGAAAAAGTTGCCATAGACACATAAAGTGGCCTATATTTTACCTTGACAGTGCTCTTTGAAGTAAAAAGTGGATTTAGATGCTAAGTTGGGATAAGACTTCATTTATATATACTAATTATATAAAGTAGCTTAAACTTTTCATTATTAATAGACTTTTCTTTTGTGAATGGTAAGGTATTGTAACAGAGGGAATGGCCTGAAAAAGTGGGCACAGGGTCCCAAAGGGGAAAACATCTGTAACAAAATCTTGCTTCAAAACAAGCCCTTGAGAGGAGGCAGCATTGCACCAAGTTGGGGGAGGTCTTCAGACAGTGAGTTCTGTGTGCTGGTGAAGCAAGCAGGAGCCCACAGTGGAGGGGAAATCTTGGAGGTGAATTACGCATTTTAGAGTCAGGCATGTGGTACTGCAAATGACAGGGTTTGAATGTTTGGCCCCTCCAAATCTCATGTTGAAATTACATCCTGAGTGTTGGAGGTGGGGCTGAGAGGGAGGTGTTTGGATCATGAGGACGGATCCTTCATGAATGGCTTGTGCCCTCCCGTGGTGACAGTGGTGAGTTGTCACTTTATTAGTTCACAGGACAGCTGTTTGCAACACTACGAGCAAAATAATTTTGCGATGAAAGAATTCATAGCAACCAAGAGTCAAGAGAGCAATTACTGAACAATTATGAAAAATGTGACCAGATTGCAGAATACAATAAAACCATTGTAGATGCTCTGCATAGTACTAGCAGAAACAGAGTCTGAACCAACTAAAAACCTCTAAAGAAGTATCCTCTTGCTGCTAAACTAGATACAAGCTGACTAAAAAAGAAATAAAAATAAAAGAACGAAAGACTTACTCTTAAAGAGTTTTACCTGAAATTTCGGAATGCTATAATTTTTGTGGCCTCTTTCAAGAGTGATATTTTAAATATAATTGTTGAATAAATAGTTTACATATAAAAAAAGAAGAATCTGGCACCACCTTCTCCTTCTCTTGCTCCTTCTCCACATGTGACACACCTGCTCCTTCTTTGCTGTCTGCCCTGGTTGGAAGTTCTCAGAAGCCCTCACCAGAAGCAGATGCTGACGCAATGCTTCTTGTACAGTTTGCAAAGCATGAGCCAAATGAAACTTCTTCCCTATTTAAATTACTCAGTCTTAGGTATTTCTTTCTAGCAATGCAAAACAGACTAACACAGCAACCAACTTGAGACGACTCCTCTAATTTACCAGTAACCCTTCAGTAACCCTGAAGCAAGAGGAACAACACTGTCGCTTATTAAAGACTTGTCATGTTGTCCTGGTATATTTTTTCCTCAATTTCTCCACTGACTTGTGAAAATGATGATCTCAGGCTCAGGAGCCCTGTTTTTTGATGGAGCATATTTGAAAGGTATGAACAAAGAAGTAACATGGACAGATTGTTAGCTATATGTGTTTTCCTTCCCAAACTAAAAATTTTTTGTCAAATTTGTTGAATTTTGTTGAATTTTTTGTTGAAGACTGGGTCTTGTTTATATATAGAGAATGTTTATTAGTATTGATATATTGATTGATTAATTAATGTGTTGATTAATTCTCTTCTCCAGTCACTTACCAAATCCTTTTGTCAACTTACTAATCGTTTTAGGCCTGGAGATAAACTGTGCAAAGAAGATAAAGACATTTTTCCTTCATGAAGCTTACATTCTAGAAGGGGAGACAGCTGCTAAACAAGTAAACAAAGAAATAAAAATCCAGATAATACACAGTATGACGAAAACAAAATACAGTAAGTAGATAGAGAGTATGCAGAGATGTCTCTAAGAACACTTATTTTGGCTAGAGCTGTCAAGGAAGTCTTTTTGAAGAGGTGACATTTGAACAGGAATCTGAATGAGAAGGTACCACCCATATGAATATCTAAGAAAAGTAGAAAAGCAAATGCAGGGAAAAGCCCATGAAATGAGAATGAGCTTAATGTGTTCGGGAAACAGCAAGAAGACCCATGAAGTTGGATCATAGTGAGAAAGAAAGAGAGTGGCATGGAATGAAGTCAGACAGCTACGCAAGGTCAGGTTCATGTAGATCTTTGCAGGTCTTGGTAAGGAGTTGGGATTTAATTTTAAGTGTACTGAAAAGCCATTGGTGATTCTCAAGCAGGTGGCTGACATACCTGATTTATGTTTTTAAAAGGCCACTCTGGCTGTTGAGTGGTAAGTGGATAAATGAAAGAATGAATTAAATATTATTATGTTACTCCATTATAAGCATAACCATCTTGGTTGGCTAAGGTAGATTGAGTGTTTCTAGATACAGAATGAAATGTCCCTTCCAGTTGTATGTCAGGGATCTCCTCTTGATCTAAAAAGACGGAATTAATCTCTTTGAAGGGAAATGTTCCTTTGAGAGGCTATTCCTGTTGGATGAGGTCCCATGCTGTTGGCAGGAGTTTATAAAACATCTTTCCTTCTGACCATCTCAGACATGGTAACCCCAGAGATTCAGGTACTGCATCTTAATTGTTGTCGTTATAAACATTTGTGTCTGGTTGCTGGGAGAGCCAGATACATGCATCTGTATTCCATACCTATGGCAACTGGAACATCATTTTCTATTATGTTCTATTTTGTTCTGACAGACAATTGATTAATTAGCACAATCAGCATCTCTCCTTGAAAACGGCCATGGATCAGTGTGTCCCCCTCCATCATGTAATTGAATCAGGGCCCACACACCTGTTTCCACTTCCTTTAAACAAACACCTGCCCAATAACTAACACAAAACAATACTGAATCTCAACCTGCCTTGTGCATAAACACATCTTTCAACCTGACCTAATCAATGCTGAAAGCTAGGGAAATGTAGGTTTCAGAGAAGACTGCCATCTGATCCTTTCCTGCAATCAGAACGTCTACAGCTCTGACCCAAACCAGGCTGCATGACAGAGCTGGTCATGGCTATATTGTACCATGATGCAAGGTTTGATTCTGGAGTAAGACCAACCTATCACCATACCTGGTTTTCTAGTGTGTGACACTGAGAAATTCACTTAACCCCTGTAAGTCCCTGTTTTCGCATCTTTAAAATGGGGACAAAAATATTTCCTCAAATGTTTGTTGTTCTTAAAAATTTTGATAAAAAAATGAACAGAGCCTTAAAAAACTGTGGGACAATATCAAAATTTCTTACATTAGTCCTGGACAAAGAGGAGAAAGAAATTCATGCAGAAATGTATTTGAATAAATAACAATTGGAACTTTCCCAAATATGGTATGTAAATCATGCATATAAAGAGTTTCATACAGTATTTAGCACATGGTAAGCAAGTGTTAGTATTTTTTACTATAATAAAAGAATATTAAAAACAATTAGATTGGTAAATTTCAGTTCTGATTAAGATGGAGAAAGTACATGTTACTTTACCTTTTTCACTAATTACAGCTAACAGTCCTGAGCAGAATATAAGGAGCAACTATTTGAGGACTCTGAAAAGCAAATAATAGCAGGTCGACTGTGGAGGAGATAAAAAACTCAAAGAAAAACAGCTATGGAAACAAGTTCCTAGTTTTCTCCCCCTCCCATATGTCCTGGCATAGATTCTAGAGCAGCCCAAATATTAAAGCTGTGCAAAAAATGCTAACAGAAAAAGTTCCTAGAAAACCTCTCTCTCTTGGGTGAAAGGAGTGGGAAAGGAGCCCCTGGGAAGCAGAAATCTTTACTTCTCCCAGCCTCACTGCAGACATGTCCCACAACAAAGTGGCTTTCCCAGCACTGGCAATAGTAGCAACAGTGGATGTGGAATCAGAGGTGGCAACTAGAGCAGCAGAGACTCTGGAGATTCTTTCCTCTTGCCACTTTGCCCTAAGGTAGATCCATGAAGTTGCATGAAGTTAATGCATGAAGTTAATGACAGTGCAGAGAAGCTAAAAGCCTAGTTTTCTAGCCAGAGCTGGGAAAAGGAGCCCACGGGAGTCAGAGAGCTTGGAAGATCCATAGATAGGAGATAACTGGAGAAAATAATCTTTTAAGTCTGTATATAATATTAATATCTTATGCTTAATGCTTAGCTTTCTATGCATAGTGATCAGAAGTAAGATAGCAAAGGCTTTGAAAACTGAACTACAGTGTAGACCATCACCCAGGTCCCAGACTGACTCCTGAGTGGTACATGCACAGGGTAAGACAGCTAATAGAAAAATGGTGTGAAAAATAAATTGACTCTAGAACCACAGTGTGCAGGTGAGTAAAGACTATGGTCTGAACATAACTGAGTTGATTGCTCATTAAAGAAAATAAGCAAACAAAAATCAACATTCTCCAGAAAATTTTTAACAAAACCTAGCATCTCATAGCATAATATCAAAATGTCCAAGATACAACCCAAAATTACTCAACACACAAAGAACCAGGAAAATCTAACATCTTTCAAGGGAAAAAACAATGAACAGATGGAAACTCCAAGATGACTCAGATGTGGGAAATACCAGAAAGTTTTTAAAACACCTTTCATAATGATGATCCATGAAGTAAGGGTGAACACTCTGAATAGAAAGATAGGCATTATGAGCAGAGAAATAGGAGGTGTACCAAAGAACCAAATGGAAATTTTAGAACTGAAAGATACAATAAGAGAAATAAAAAGTCCACTGGAGGACTTCAAAATGAAGATGAAAAAAGAAGGAGTCAATGAAGTTGAAATTAGGTCAATAAAAAATCATTCAATATGGAAAACATAGAGGGGAAAAAGTTTGATAAAAAATGAGCAGAGCCTCAAAATATCAATATCAAAAGTTCTTATATCAGTGTTATTGCAGTCCTGAAGCAGAGGAGAAAGAAGCTTATTCAGAAATATAGTTGAAGAAATAATGGTTGAAAATTTCCCAACTGTGACAAAGGATATATATTTAACGGATGCAAAAAGTTCAGCAAATTTAAAAGAGAATAAACTCAGAGAGAACCATGTTCTGACTCATCATAATCAAAGAACAGAAAATAATACAAAACAAAATCTTACAAAAGGCCAAAGAAAAATAGGATTTTATATATAAGGGATCAATGATTTGAAAGATCACAGATTTCATTAGAAACCATGGAAGCCAAAAAACAATACAATAACATTTTTAAAGCATTGAAAGAAAAGAATTGTCAACCCAGATTTTCTTTTTTGAGGGGAGAAATCACTCAGACCCTGTCTTTTCCCTCCCTCTTGCTCTCCCAAATAGGGACAGAAGAACGCTCATCAATAGCAAATGACAGTTGCAGCAAA
Organism: Avahi laniger; assembly: GCA_963575035.1. Taxonomy (NCBI): domain Eukaryota; kingdom Metazoa; phylum Chordata; class Mammalia; order Primates; family Indriidae; genus Avahi; species Avahi laniger. Next base: position 7,760 of record CAUYSK010105899.1, read on the forward strand.
GCAATACCAAGAGCTGACTTCACGCTCAGGAAAGAATGCTGTGCCCCCTCCTCGTGGCTTCTGGTGCTCTACATGCACAGAAAAACTTCTCTAGTAAAGAACTACAGAAATGATCCCTGAAAGTATAGTCTTAACCCAGATTTTCATACCAAGTGAAAATACCATTCAGGTTTTTAGTCCTGGGGACCAGGTATGGAATTATAAAATGTATTTTTTTCACCATATGATTCTACCATTTTTAGATATGGTGTTAGGTACAAGTGATACAAGAAAGACAACTTAGCCACTTCTTTCAAGAAACTTACTCTGACAACCAGGGTAAGGTGGAAATGTGAGCAATTAAATGCCATGTAGACTTTTGTGTTAAGGTAGGAGTCCATATAGGGTACCCTAAAGGCACAAAGGAGGAGGTAGTTCTCACCCTATTAAGGTAAAAAGAGGGTAAAAAGACATAGTTTCAAGAGAAGGTTGCGTTTGATTTGAGTCTTCAAAGGTGTATCCCAATGGATGCAAAAGGTAATATAGTAAATAAAGTAGACACTCCAGTATCATGAACACAATTCGCAATGGTTTCTTGGAGCATTTGTGCAACTTTAAGTTGTTTGGTTATTGTAGCACATATATATTTTTTTGCACTCCAACCCAACTTCCAACTGCCAATCCCTGCAATGCATTGATTGAGTGCTGGATCCAGCTCTTCCTGCACACAGAGCAATTTGAGTGCATTGGGAAATAAATACTACTGGAGCAGCTCTCAGCTGATGACTGACAAGAGTTGAATACATACTCCAGCTCTGACACCTCTTGGACAGGATACTCTGAAGCCTGTTCTCCACTTGGCTTCAGACTTCCGCAGTGGAGTTAAGCTCGTGTTGCCCACTGTTGTAACTTGCTTGATAATGTGTACACTGTTGGTTTTCATCCCTTCCCTCTCCTGCATCCCCACTACCTTACCAGTGTTTTCGGGATCACTTATCAAATAAAGGACTTGAATTTGTATCCTTGTTTTAGGGTCTGCTTCTGAGAAAATTCAAACTAAAACAGTGTCACAGGCTAGTTTCCAAGGAAGCAGATTCTGGGATGGAGATTTAGAGTTTATTAGGGAATGCTCTCCTGATTAATATCTGTGAGAGAAGAGAAGAAAGCAGGATTGGGCAGAGGGAGAACTTCGACTGTAGTCACAAGAAAGGTCTCTGGTGACTCCAGGGGGAGTTCTGAAGCTGGGATGACCCTTGAGAGGTGTCCCTAGTTGAGATAGGGGTATGGGCTACATATCCCCATAACAGCCAGTCATTGGCTGCAAGTTACCCTGAGAAAGAAGACATGACCTTGAGCAGAGCAGTTCTCCAGGTGAGGGTAATTTCTAGCAGCAGCAGGAATAGGTTCTGAATTCTAAATTCAGAAGATTGAGGTGGCACAGCCATTATGATCAGCATACAGGGTGTGAAGAGGGATTTGGATAGGATAAAGCCTCATAGAGGTGGAGTGGTGGGACTTTGTAGGACAATAAAAAGAGTTTAGACTGTATTTTGCATGTAATAAGAATCCATTAAAGACTTTTAAATTAGAGAATAGCACAATCAGATTTTTGGTTGTTCTGGTGTAAGTATGGATTGGAGGGATAAATATTAGAGAAATGAAGTCACTTGGAGGAATTTTGCAGTCATCCAGGGGAGAGATGAAAAGGGCAGAACCAAGACAGTAGCAGTAGGAACGGGAAGTGAATTGAGGGTTCTACATGATTTTCACACTGAATGTGGAAGGATTCAAAGATGACTCATGGGATTCTGGACAAAGTAACTGTAGTATTTTAGGTGATTTACAGATTTACAGGACAAAACCAAACACACGTACATATGTAAAGTCACACAGAGTCATACATGTATAGACGGTACACATAGGCACATACACACACACTTTCAGACAACACAGACACACACACACACTCAGACACAAAGACACTGTGAGTTCCTGATTGGCCGAGGTTCCAGGAACTTATTGGAAGTGGAGTGCATACACAGGGTGGGAACAAATACGGAATATTGTTGTTTTTTTTTTTTCCAGGTACCTAACTTCTTGGTGGGATGTGCAGGTAGAGGTGATTCTATCTGTGGAGAGTAGTCTTTCAGATCTGAGAATCAGCCAAATTTTTGCTACGCTTCAAATTTTTTGCTACTCAGGACTAATCTAATTACTTTGGAATAACCTTTACTAAAATCTCTGCATGTTCATTTAAAGAAATTTTAGCAGATATTGGGTTCTTCTGGTCCTTACTAAAAATCAGCACCAGCAAGGCCACATCCCTTCCAAGGTAAATAAATAGAGTCAATGCCCAAATGTCCTTGAACAATATCACTTTTCCAGCTCTCCAGGGTTCTGGAAGGACTGGCACCCTGCAAAAGCAAAGGGATAGTTGGTCTCTTTACCTGATACAGGTGACACAGGCCACATAGATCTGGCTTAAAGACGAAAATGATGACTGTGATAGCCAGTCGGAAGAGAGAACAGAGGTCTGTGTTAGATACATGAATATGTGAGCTATCTGCATTTGGAAAATCAAAGAAAGAAATAGGATTGCTCGGGAAAAATGAGAAAAGAAGAGATTCAAGGAGAGAACCTTTGGTAATATCAACATGTAGGAAATATTATAGTCAGAGGGAAAGGAATTAATGGAGTAAATGAGGAAGGATGCAAGTGAGAGGAGGAGAAGACCTGAAAATAGTGTCGTAACATGGACAAAAGGGGAAACTAAGAAGAGTATGGTCAACAGTTTCAAATTCTGCAAACGGGACTAATAAGTAGGAATACCCGACATGATTTCCTGCCACACCCTTTTAGGAGCTGTCATTTCAACCAATCTCCAAAACAATCCTGTGAAGTGGATACTGGCACAATCAAGGTTTTTGTTTTTTGGGTTTTTAAAAAAATTTTTACAAAGTTGAAAAACCATAAAAACAGTCCTATAAGATAGATATTAGCACAATCGGGTTTTTCTTTTTCTTTTCTTTTATTTTTTTACATAGCTGAAGAACTATAGACTCAGAGTGATTGGGTAGTTTACCCAAGTTAGTACAGTTTTTAAGAGATAAGGTTGGACTTTCTATACCAAGCTTTTAAACACTGTGCTACACTGTCGTACATGAATCAAGTAAAGACAGAAGTGATTTGATTGGTTTTCCAGTTAGGAGGTCACTGGCTATTTTTCCAATCAGTTTTGGTGGAATGGCAGAGGTAGAAGGGAAGCTGTATCGGATTGATGAGTAAATGAGAAATAAAGAAATGATGAACATATATGTTATTATTCCAGGTCTTTCACTGTGAAGGAAGATGGGAAATAGAAAGCATCATTTCTACATGTTAAGTCAAGATCTACACTTCTCATTTGGCTTACTAATATCATCTCAAGAGTCAGCCATTATATCTTTTATTTTCTGAAGTTCTGACTTTTACTTGGAAGAAGCAAGAGAAATAACAAGATTCTCAAATCGTTAAGTTTTCTTCCAAAGACTTTCCCTCCCTGTGGGGTCAATGTTTCTCAGGTGAATCAACAGGAGGAGGTAGAAGTCAATAGGTTTGCAAAGTTGTAACAGTTTCTTCATTATATCCTGGGTATATTAGCATAGCGTGTCCTAGGAAGAAACACACCTTCTCATGGACATTGTTTTATATGTATAAAATATGCTGGCCTATTGGGATGCTCAAAATAACCACTGGGCTACTGTATTCATCAACGTGATTCTGAATGTGGAAAATGGCTTGATACAGACTTATTTGACAATCACATACCTCTTGTGTAGTACCGATTTTTATTTCTTGCTTTTCTTGCTATTATCTTTTCTTGAGCTTATCTACACTCTCTTCAACACATCTAATTCCTTTGCAACCAAGTACTTCATCACGTTTCTTTTTATCACCAACATCATTTTTAAGTGTTTTGTTTGTAATTGGAACACGATATATATTTATTGCTTGATTGGCTTTCTAATGGTATCACTGCTGGTTATTTTCCCTGGATATGTATTTTCATATTTAAACAAATATGTGTATACTTTATTAATTGGCTTATATAATGTTCCATCCAAGAGATTTGAGGTGGTTTACAGAAAAAAAAATGAAAGACACTATAATACAAAAAAATGAAGAAATCAGAAGAATGGGAAAATAATGGTTGGGAAAGAAGATAAAGTCAGAAATAATAATTGTTCAAAAATTTTGTTCTCCTTTTATGTACAGTAGGCAGAGGTGGGCTGCAAAACAGTCTCCGATTCCTGAACCAAACTAAAACAGACAAACACACACACACACACACACACACACACACATACACACAAAAGAAAAAAGGAAAAAAGATACAATTTTCAGAATACATAAATTCAATTGCTCCAGAATATTCTAGCCTTTCTTGGTAGTGTGTCTTTACAAAGAGAATGTTATATGATATAGCAGACCATGGTTTCACATAGATACGTGTTTAACTATAGCTCACTTTGATCATTAATGAAGAGAAATACCAAAACATTGTTTTATACGAATAAAAGCAGTTTTCTTTATTTCAATCAGCATCTATAGGGAAGTGACTGTGTGCAAGGTACTGTTGCCAGATGTTATGAAAGTTGTAGAGGTGCATAAGATAGAGTTGGAAGTTTCCGCCGTAGTTCTAAATGATGTGAATGTTTTGCAAATGGTGATGCAAAGTATTCTTGCAAACTGTAGCTTTTCAGAAAGCAGATCGCTAAACTACAGGAAAGCAAACCTTCTAAATTCCAAAAAACATTCCTGTTTTAAAAAGAAGTTTTCAGAGAAAGCAAATGTATGACCCCCTGGCTCTACATTTATTCAGCTTAAACGGGGAGTAGGAAACTGTGTTTTCTAAAGCAAAATACAAAAGTATACACGTATAGTGACCAAGCACTGAACAAATAACCTAGATACCGCTTGTACTACCTGGCTCTGGAGTCTCCATTGGGAGGAAGAAGCCCAGGGGTTGGTTGGTCTTGGGGCCCTGTGGAACAGGCAGGCAAGTGATGATACTGGGCAGGAATGAGAATGATGTTGCTGACCAGAGCAGGAAATCTTCCCCTCCAGCGCATCAGTGTTAATGTACTCATCAAGGCAATGTGAAGTCCGCAAGGTTCAACAGCTTAATTATGTCAGTGGGTAGTACAAAATAGTAGTAAATTATTTTATTTTGTTCATAGGAATTGCTAACAAAGCAATGCTTTTGACAGATGCCTATCCATGTCCACAGAATAATATAGATCCAAAGTAAATAAAAGCACTTTTAAAAATATATATAAACACTTGTTCTGGGGGAGAGAAAATGCTGGACATACATTATATTTCTTAAATCTTATCAACTACATATTTATAAAATATCCCCAAATACTTTAAGTTTTTCAAAAGAAAAGTATAGATGTCCTGTGACTCTGGTACATTGTCACTAGCAAGTAAGCAATTCCTGATTGATCATGGGAGCGAAGCAAGTATTGGTACATTTAGGAAGTGTTTTCATTCACTTCCATTTTCTTGGTCAATGAGTAAGAGAAGGATTGGCTCTGAGTGCTGGAGGGGATTACCAGCATTGGGTGGCATTGGGTTCTTAACCCAAAAAGGAAAATTTTTTAATTTGATTCTTATGATTTGAAACCATTCTTGATGTGAAGGGTTCTTTCTTTACATAATTGTGGACAGATTCAGAGAGGGAACATCCCATGCCAACCTCTGGTCTGTTACTGTTTTAAAATTAGACTATTGGAGGCTGAGTTTTGATTAGAGAAAGGTGCCATCCATATTTTGGCTTCTGTTCCTATTCTTTCAATTTTCAAAAAAGGGAATTTGACATCATTTTTAATAAACTATAATCCTTGCAAATCATGGCTGCTATTTGTTGTCTAAATTATAATTTGAAATTAAATATGCAAGTCCCTATTCTATGTGAAAATACTCTGAAACTTTTTCTTCTCAAAGGGAAACTATTTTTATCCTTTAACCTCTCTACAAATGTTCTATTTTATTTGACTTGTGTTACACCGTGGAAACTAATTACTTTCTCAACAAAGAAAAAACAATTACAATAGACCAGATTCTCATGTCATTAGAAAGTGTCTTTTAATTTTCTTTTTTCATCTTTAGCAGAATTATTTCCTTTTGAAGAAAAAAAAAGGTTCCAGCTCTGCAGACATAAATCCACATATAAGAGAATATCTGTTAAATAAACAAAATCTAATGGGACACTTTTCTGAGCAATGTTTTTCTGTGGGCTAAAAAATGAATTTCCATACACAAATATGCATGGCTGACGAATACGTTGTGGTTCAGAGCAACCTTCAAGGTTTCATCTTATTGTCTCCATGATGCAACTTGGGTCTTCACTTATGCATAAAGAAACCAAGGAAAAGATGTGACTTGAGTTTCCAAGTATTGTTTCTTAAATCAGTCCTCTTCATTCAAAGCTTTTGGTTTTGAATACTGAAATGGAATCTGGATGGAATGAAATTATTACAACAAAGGACCCTTGTATTTTGATGTAGAAGAGGCCAAATTATTCCCTGGATAACTTCTAAATTTGAAACTAATCAGGTAGTGCAATTCTACTTTTTTTTTCTTTTTCATTTAAATGAAATGACTTTGACCCCGAGTTTGGTTTCATAATTAAAAGATTTGCTAAGTTAACTTTCTGCTAATATTTACTACTACAATATCCTCTGTTTTCAAATATGTGGTCTGGATTTCCTGAATATGGTCAACTTGAATATGGTCAACATTTAAGAGAAAAAAAAGAACACAGGGACTTGGGACTTGGTGATAGGATAGTAAGATTCCCCAGATAATAATTCAGGGACTGCAAAGGGACTCTTGCCATTATTCTTGGCAGTGGGGCAAGCGGTGATGAGCCAGGAGTTGCTAGGGTGGTAGGTTCAGGAGGATTCCTTCGTGGTGGAAGTCATCTCCTTGCATGAAAGTGACTCAGAACCTATACGTGACCACAAGAGTCAGAAGTGATTAGCACAGTGCAGTGTTTTTCAAGCCTATCTATAGCGATGAGATCTTTTTCTTAAGAGAAAAATCTCTGCTAATGCCCAATGTTTAATGCAGACATAAGCGGGGCTACTCTGGTTGATTTGGGCCATCAGTGGGCTCTGCATAAGCCCCAAGGCTTGGCAGAGCCATAATGATGAACCATTGGTTTAACAAATTAGGAAATCAGAAAGTCAACTCAATCCCTTACTAGTTGCCAGAACTTAGACGATCTAGTCTTCTTGAGTGAGTGTGTGTGAGTGTGTGTGTGTGTGTATGTAGATTAATTCCTACCTCTCCAGATTGTTGTGAGGTTGAGTGATAATGCACATACAGTGCTTAGCCCAGTACCTTGCCTGTAGGTAGATACTCCGTAAACTGCATCTACTCCTGTTATTATCGCCATCATCCTAATTATCAACACTACTATTTACTGAGCCCTAACCGTGTTCCAGGCTTGCTCTAAAGGGTTGGAGTGCATTAACTCTGTAAACTATAGATAATGACACTGAGGCTTAGGGTGGCTAAGTAGTTTACCCAACATAAATAATAAGTAGTGGAGTTGGATTTAAGCCTCCAACCCTGGATTTAGCTTCAGAGCTCAGTTGCTTCTTATTAACAATAAATTGCAGGACTCAGTGTGTACCTTTGTAGGTCATTCTCTCCTTATCTTAGTTCTGTATATGTCAGAGATTTATTGTACAAAACAAGAAATGTGTGGTGTAATTTAGTCTGAGTCTGAATGCCTGAGAATGGGGGTGGTATTTGGAAGTAGCATCAGCAATCAGTTGATCATGCACTGAAGACAGCAAAGTTTCTGGGTGGGATGGGACAGCCTCTCTTCATCTCTTTTCCCCTTTTGTGCTCTTTGTTGGAGAGTTAGGAGAGTAAACCAGGAAATACCATTGAATGTTTGGAGATCTTTGGGGATTCCATATACTGTCCTTCAGCAGAGATGGGTCTCTTTTTCCTCCTTCGCCATATCTGAAGTCATCTGCCTGATTGCCAAATTCACCCATAAATGAATCCCCTTTTAAAATCTAAACTTAGCTCCTACTACAACCTAAAATAGTGCTTCTGCCACAGTCAGATCATTCTCTTCATTCTCTCCTGAGACCGCTGGTTTATTCCCATCTCATTCATTCATCAAGAATTTGTTAATATTCTTTGTGCATAAAATACTTTGCTAACAGAGTATTTTTCAACAGAAGGAAGATCATTACAGCTTGCATTAATTGAGTTCTTAGTACATGCACTCGTAATAATAGCCAACACACACTGAATGCTTATATGTGATGGGCATTGAATTTAACAGTGCACAGGATTTACTCTATTTATTCTGTCCAATAACCCTGGATTGTTTTTTTGAAAATAGTCAGTTTGCTTTTCTTATCCCTATTTTAGAAAGGAAGAAATCAGGGTAAAGAAAGCAAGTGCCCAAGGTCACACGTGATAAAGGAGGGAGCCCGTGCTTTCATCCCGATAATTTCTTTTAAATCCAAGCGTAGGGGGTGCTACATAGCCCTCAAGGAGTTTTAAGTTTGATGGAGAAGATACAACCTACACAGATAATGGTAACACAAGGCTTAGGTTAGAAGTGTCCTAATAAAGATGTGTAGTGACACAGGAGTTTTAAAAAAATAGGGTCCCTTCAGTCAAAGAAGAGATACTTCATGTGCATTATTAGCAAAGGAAATAGAGCAGGAATGCATGAGTTGGTTTAGGGGAATAGGATTTGAGATTCACTTAGGGCAGAATAGGATATAAGATTTGTAAGGCAGATGGCTGTCAGGTCAGAGAGGGCCCAGAGCTGGGCATTTTTCTTCCTTCAGTGGGTGTTATGGGGAAGGAACAAGGTAGAAACGTCAGGCAAGGTCAAAGTCTACATGGGGAAGTGGAAGCTAAAAGTCAGACTCAAATGAAGAGTAAAGAGATTAAAGAGTTTAGAAAGGGAAGCAATTCAGGGGTGGGGTGGGTTGGGGAACAAATGCAATTTATCAGCAGTCAATTTGGCTGGCAGCTGAGCCATGACGTAGGAGCCAAAATGGGGACATGGCCAAGGCAGATGTGACAGGGGGAGGCGAGGAGAGAGGCCTAGCGACGCCAGGGCGTGGAGTTCTATTTTTGGTGGGAGGCTGCTCTGGGAGGTATGATCCTGGGATTTCTCTCTCATTCTCAGCGAAATTCTAAAAGTACTTCCAGGGTACTCACCCTAGGTCAGGGAAATACGACTCATGTGGTGCCTGAGGGAGAGCTTAAGGCAGTTAGGAGGCCCCTGCGTGGGGCTGTCACAGGTTGTTGGTTCTGAGGGGACTTCTGGGCGCTTCCTTGTGGCAGTAAACTCGGTAGTGATGTGGTAGCTGACTGACTCTGAGGCAGCAGTGTGGAGATGGGGAGATGTTGCCCACCATGGCTCTCTCTGGGCCCGCCGGCAAGGACAAAGGCCGTGCCGCTGACAGAGAGAGTATCGGACTGGCGAGCGGGTTTGGGCAACGACCAGATCCGTTTCAGAAACTGAGTGGACTTGAGGGCAAGTCTTTCAGGTGACTATGTCTTGTGGACAGTAGAAACTGCTGGGCTGGGACTTGGAGAGAGCTGGGAATTGGGGTGTAGATGCCTTGAGCGCACGTGTGTATATTGATGGAGGTGGAATGGGGAGAGTAAAAGAAGAGACTTTGGGACAAATGGGGATTTCCGCACTCTGAGGAGTGCAGTCGATGGAGGAAACAGCGGGATGGTCCCAAGGGTGCAAGAGTCCCCAAAGGCTTTCCCAAAGGCAAGGAGGATGGCTCCCTCAGAGTCAGTCAACTACCACGGCATGTGCTGCGCCACAGCGTAGCTCCCAGAAGGATGGAAGAAGAAGGAAAACAGACCATGAGAGCGGTTCTGGTAGTGGGCAGCTTCAAAAGGAGTAGACTCTCAGCTCTTTGCTAGGAAGAGGACTCTGCCTACCCATATTCTCATACAAATTATAAACTTTCCTCCTGGCGTTCCTTTTCCATGCAGTTTTTCCTGACTATTCCATTCTTCATCTAGTCCTCATTCCTTAGAGGCCCAGTGCCTCTGGCCTCTGTGTACAGCTCCCCGCACTTCTTCTGGGGTGGAGCCTCCCATGCCTGGGGATTACCCCAGCAGCCTCCTGCCCAGAGCTCTGCCCCACGGTAGCCCTGTGGTGCTTTCTTCATAGGGCAGCCAGAGTGAGTGAAAAACGTAAATCTGATCATGCAACAGCCCAATTTAAACCTACCATGGCTTTCCACTGCCCTTGGAAAAAGAATCCAGACTCTTAAAGACTCCTGGCCCTAGTGTGGCCTTTCCATTCCTCCTGCTGTAAATGTTCTTTCCCAGCATGTCCCGTGGCCGCCTCTCCCTCACCTGCGGCTCTTACCCAAATAGCCTTCCCGTGGCAAGGCCTTCCCTGCCTGGACTCATGTAGTGCACTTTCCATGCTACGTCACCCTCTGCAATACCGTCACAGTGTCTTCTCTGTGGCATTTGTCAGGACTGAAATTATTTGTTTGTTGGGTTTCTTGTCTTACTCTTCTTCCAGTTGTTTATGAGTAGAAATTCTGCCTTGTTCCCAGCTGTTTCCAGCACTGTAAGAATTCCTGGCACACAGTAGGTGCTTCACTGATACTCCCACTGGAAGACTGGCTGGAGGCTTTCAGACACTGGTACCTGTGAGGCAGGGACACTCTTTTCCTGTTCTGTTATCATTCCTTCAAGCATGCCCTCCTGACACCTGCTCTATCAGACTCCCTGTTGTGTTCTTTTCTATAAAACCTTGCTATTTCCTTCAAAGCACTGTCACTGTTTTTAATTATAAATGTGTATATGTATTTATATTCTCTGTCCCCCACTAGACTGTGAGTTCCAGCAGGGAAGAGACTGAATACTATTTGGTCACCACCGTATACCCTGTTCCTGGCACAAACTAGGGTGCTCAATTATTCTATATTGAATGAGTATTAAAATATTCTAAGTCCCTCCTAGGTTTAATTGTAGGGTAGAATATGAAAAAAGAAAAGCTGCTGAAAGGTTGGTAGATCCTTCTCCTTGGAGGAAATTAGATTTTTTCCTTGCTACAGCTGGCACGTAGGTTATCAAACTGCTTGGATCTAGAGGAAGACGTTTGTATCCTTTTCTCCAACAAGACAATTTGGTGAAGGGGCTGGACCTAACTCTGCCTGAGATGGTGATGGAGGAGCCATCCTGGTGCTGCTCTCCAAGGTGGGTGGAGCGAAGGCAGCCAACTGGGTCCCACCTGAGCAGAGAGCCTGCTGGCCATCGTTGGAGGAAAGACAGCTCCCGGGGCCATGGCTGGGTGGATTTTAGCACATAAGGTCTGGCTGTTTTTTTCTTTTGCCCAGTTCTATTGATGGAGATTTGTACAGTGTTCAGCTGGTTCTTCTGTGAAAAGCTCCAGCTGCTAAAAGGAAAACGAGAACAAAAAAGAGTAGACAATATATCATATTTGCAAAAAACCCAGCTAACTCAGACTTGTGAACAAGGCATTATGAAATGGAGAATTCTCTAGAATGGGCTCTTCAAGCCAGCAGCAGATTATGGTATAGGCTCCAAAGATGAGCTTCACCATGACTGTTATTCTTGTTCTCATTCAGAAAATGAATTAATAGTACTTCTCTCTTATTTATGGGGGAAGGGAAGATTGGCATAGCATTAGGTGAGCTGAATTCTAACCCTGAATCACCACCAGCTAGTGGTGTGCCCTTGAGCAAACCAAAGTACTTCTCTGTAACTTAAAACAAAGGTGATAGCACATAACTCTAGACTCTAAAATGGTTGCACAATTGGGTTCCTCATTTAATGCATCCTTCCTGTGGTGGGCTGGATGCAGCCAAACTCCGCACCCCAGCGCCCGTACCAGCAGAATCCCTTCTCTGATTTGCCGAGCCCGGTCTTCTAAGTGAAACTCCAGCTCCGCCACCTGCTGCCTCAAGGCCTCACGCAATGTCTGCAGTTGCTCAGCCTCTTCCCTGCAGGTAAATAATAGAAAACAATCAAATTTAAAAATCACCCCCAGGTACAATGTTCCATTGTCTCTCTCATAATATAGGTTCTTCCTTTGAAATTAAAAGAGAATGTCACCTTCTTTATTTGTGTCAGTCATAGACATAGATACATTACTAGGACAGGTTGTCTTTTTCTTAAAACAATTCTATTGCAGTATAATTTATATGTCATAAAGTTCACCTGTATTAAGAGTACATTTCAATGAATTTTAATAAATTTTAATGATTTCGCCAAGTTGTGTAATCACCACCATCCAGTGCTAGAACATTTCCATTTCCCTAGTAAGAATCCTCTGTCCCTTTACAGTTAAACCTGATTCCCATCCCTTAGCCCCAGGCAATGGACAAATTTACTTTGAGTGCACGTTGTAATCTCTGTGAAAATAATGTAGATTTTCAAAACTCTAAGAACTCCCAACATTTACATTTGCATAAGCCCCATTCACATTTATTCTTTAACATCCTTCTGGCAACACCCCTGACTGCCCTTCTTCTGACCTTCTCAAATAGCCCTTGCCTTAAAGAGCAAGTGTTCCTGTCTAGCAAATGGCTCTCACAGACTCCCACTGAGAAAGCAAGAACAAGACCATGAAACCAAAGGAAAAGCCTCGGATTTCTCATTAGCCCTGCTCCAGGGTGCTCATCTGTCCTGCCCTGATTACCTTCCTTGCTCCAGGTGTGTGAGCTGGTACTTTTATGGCTCCCTTAGATAATTACCTTTCCTCCTCTGACATGTCCCTGGAAAAGAGTGCCTGCTGTCCCATAAGATGCTGTTCAACTTCCTCTAAATGCTCCCGGAAACTCTGGCAAACCGTCTTCATGGCTTCCATCTCGTGGACTGTGCACTGAGAACAATTAGAAAGAACTGAGCAGGAAGTCCTTTCTGATTCACTGCCAAAGCTCACCACGGCGGAGCCTGCTTTCCCATGTCAACTCACCTGCTTGCAAAGAAGTCCTGCTGCTAACGTACAGGAAAGAGAATGAGAGCACAGTCTTTGGGTTCTCAAAGCCACTATTTGCAGTACTTGGCTGGGACAGGAGGACAGCAGTTATTGGGTGGCCCTTGGATGATGACCAGTATGTCCCTGAGACTGAAGGCAGTCTGGAGGACCAGGTGACATAGGGGTGTGAGGATGTAGACAGAAGAATGGGGAGAGCCAGAGTGCGGGCTTGTGCTTGAAAAAGTTGGGTCTTGTTTGACTTTGGTGCTGAGTACTGCCTCACTCTGAGTATGCCTCACACTGAACACATCTGTCCGGATGTTATGTGTTTGATTACAGAAAATCCGCTTGGAATATTTTTTATTAGTCTTAGCCCTGCTTAGCCACAGTCCCTGGATGTTAAAATCTGCAAGGTCAGCTCCACCCAGCTAACAAGCCCATCCAGAGTAAGGCAGGCAAAGGTTAGGCATCCCGTACTCTCTAGAGGTTAGAATCTAAATTTGAACTTGGTCCACCCTCTCAGTGCTGCTCGCCATTGCTCCTGATGTGAGTCATCTTTTAAATCTTGCTTCCTCCCTAGGACTGTGCTTTTGCCCTGGTTTCCTAATTTAAACATATTCTTGCAGCCCCTGAGAACTTCAGAACTTTCCACACGTAACGGCTCGGTCCAAATCCTTGCACTAGGAGACTTGACCAAACTCTAACATGGCCGCCAGCAGCACAAGGCTATATCCCCAGGATGACCTTAAAGCCCCCACCTCTGCCATTAAAAAACCTGCCTGAGCAAGCCAGGATCATTTACTCTTTGCTTGAGCCAACACCTGACATAGGCCTCTGTCCTTTATTGAAGTATTTACTAACAGGTGCTTGCTTACAACTGTGAATATGTATCTCTTACAACTCAGAATTCCCTCTCTCAAGGACCTGAGAGCCATGCCTTTGAAATGCAATCATCTGGAAGGCTACAGACTCTGTCTCCCAGTCTCTGTGGGGAGGTAGAACCTTAACTTCCGTAATTGCCAGCTCGCAAACACAGCTGGCCTAATGGCACTTGCATGGAATAACCCTTTGTAATTTTTCTGCTTCTCTGAATCTGCTGAGCTCTTGCTCTCCACTCTCCCTCATTCTCTCTTTAAAATGCCCAAATCACCTCTGCGTGAGCTGGTACTTTTATGGCTCCCTTAGATAATTACCTTTCCTCCTCTGACATGTCCCTGGAAAAGAGTGCCTGGAGCTCAGCTCTCTCCCCTACTGTCAGTAATTGCTGAAAAAAAATCTATTTTCACTGATTTAACTAAATGTCCACTGTTCATCTTTGACACCCTAAAGCCGAGTCCACTTTTGGGGCACTCTGATGATCTGCTGAGTTCTTACGAGCTATCCATCTTATTTTGCAGCCTATATTGCATCATGCTTTGAATAGACCCATGATCCAGAACCCCAGGGTCACTGCTCATCTAACTTTGAGTGATATTAATGCTTCTTGGACATCTCTAGTCATCTCAAGCCATCTGTAGCAGGCCCACATATTTGGACCCCCTCCCAGATCAGTATGGCACTATCTTTCTCCCCTTTATTCTTGCTAACAAGAAGACTTAGAGGCAGCAATGTTTCTGGATAAAAGACTACATTTTCCAGCATCCCTTGCAGATAGGATGGCCAATGAGAGGGAAGCAGAAAGCATGATTTAGGCCTTCTGTGAATCCCTTCTAAGAAAACTGATTTTTCCGGATGGCTCCTTTTAACCTTCTCTTCTTCCTCCTTCCACAGAGAACAGCCCTACAGCTAGGTTAATTCCTCCAGCCCTGTTTCTAGGAAGTCCCAGATTTCTTACCCTTCTCCCCCAAACCGCATAGCCAAGATCCTAGCAGCCTGATTGCTATTTTTATCAGAATTGTCATAATGGAAATACTTTCCTAAGAGTAATATTTTTACAATCAAAATTTTCCATCATTTTGCTTTGAGAGTTCGGTTTATATTCTATCGTCTAATTTTTATACTGAATAACGTATTTTGCATAGTAAAAATCTCCAATTACTTTTGCATCAGTGTTAGTGAACCAGTTAGGGGAGTCTTCGAAGCATTATTGATGTTGGCAAGAGTGTTTGAAAGATGACCCAATTATGGCTCCTAAATCTAGAAAAGATCTTGGAGGCCATGAAGGGCTCCTTATATAGATAAGTGCTCTGACACAGAATGCTTTGTTAACTTGTCTGTAGTCAAAAAATGGCAGTCAGATCTCAAACCCAAGTCTCTTGATTCTTTTCTTTTCTTCTGAGATCTGAGTCACAGCGGAGGTGGACACATATAGAAGTTATTTGTCCCTCAAGAGTGAGTTTGTTTCAGCTTCTAGGAGATTCCTACAAGGTAATCAAGAATGATCAACTGATTCAAATTCACTTCAAAGTTCTAGGGACAGTGAAGCCAGGGCCACGGAAATACATTGCTCAAGTAAGTTGAACACCATAAACATTGAATTTCATGACCATCTAGTTATTTGTGGGTAACCCATTGTTATTTAAAGCTATAAGCAGGGGCTGGATTTGGGAATAATTGGTGAAATCTTTGCTCTCTGAGAAGGGAGTGATGTGGAAGATTCTGAAATGCTGCCATCTTCTGGTCATTTGTAAAAAATACATTTTAGCCCTAGAAAAGGTATAGAAATCGTTTCAGAAACTCCAGATAAGAAAAGAAAAAAAGGAATGAAATAATGTCATTTGCAGTAACCTGGATGGAACAAGAGACCATTATCCTAAGGAAAGCATCTCAGGAATGGAAAACTGAACACCATATGTTCTCACTAATAAGCGGGAGCTAAACGATGGGCACACATGGGGAAAAGAGATGTAAAGGTCATTGGAAACCAAGAAGGGGGAAGGCTGGGAGGGCAGACTTGGGATAAAGATTTTCCTGTTGGGTACAGTGAACACTATTCTGGTGATGGGAAAACCAAAAGCCCTGACTTAAGCATTTACAAGGTATCCATGTAACAAAAACATTTGTACCCCCTTAATATTTTGAAATTAAAAAAAAGAAGGATGTTTCAAACTCTTTTTTTCCAATATAAAGGCTTAATTATAACCCAAATACAATGCAAGTTCTTCTCTACTGATCCAAACCCATTAAAATACCATCAATGAAAAACAATAAACTTTTACTTTTGAATTGGTTCATATTACTTTATAAAATTTGTATGTTTTCCTTTTTCTTTAAACCTAAATCATAGACATTACAGAAGAATTTTATATTATTCAGAAATCTTATTTAAGTTTTTTCCTGAAAATATTTTTTTGAATTAACACTTTAAAAAAATTAACAAATTATTCTGAGGAATTCACTTATATATATATATCTTTATATATATAAGAATTTAATTAAATCAACAAACCGTTATCATAGATAGCCCACAGACTACAAAAATGGCATTTACCAATTAGCCAGCTAAGTGTTTCTCTCCAGTGTTACATACCACTATGTAAGGGGGTTAGGTGAGGATGTTTTTCTGAGTCTTCAAGTCTTTTACCTAAAATTATTCTCAGTTTCAACATCTGCTTGAACTCCCATTCTTGTGTAAGAGATGTTACCCTTCTTTGCCTATAATCTTCACTTGGTCCAAAACCTATTTTCTGTTAATTTTATTGTAAATATTTTTTCTAACTCCAGCTAGCATCTAGCATCTAACTTAAAGCCGTTTTTCTCCAAAATATTTTTCAGGCCTTACAAACCCAGGCTCACTCACAGTAGATACTGCTTATGTCCCAATCTTTTTCTCTTTGTTTTTTAAACTTTTTTAAGTAGCCTCCTCTGATGGAGGATTGCAATCCCTATTTCCATGTGCTTTCCTGCATGTACGTGTGTGCCCATGTGTATGCCCGCATGTGAATATCAATATGCACGTGTATATGTGTGTATGTTTTGATTGTTTCCTTTGGGTGTATGTTTCTGGTTTTTTGGATCTAAATAAAGAGAAATGCATTGTCATGTAGTAAAACCTTATATAGTATCTGTTTCAGCAAGTGTATAATGCCAAATCAATTTGATATAAAAGTACCTCCTTTTCTGCATAATTGCAAATTCTCAGAGGAGAGAAGGCAGAGGCAATGTGAGACAAGGCATCAGAAACCATGAGATGGTGGCCCTCACACTCATTCAAACTGCTACTTGTTTAAAATCAAGTCTGAGGATGGCTGTTGTACATAATGGGCCACAAAATCTCTCTATTTTCTGCACAAGTGCTGATATGTCATAGTGTCAAGTCAGGAGGGACATCTATGTCTAGCTGCCAAATCTCTCCACACAGATGGGGCTGCTCAGGCCCAAGGCCCTCTTTCAACATGAGGCAGGAGGAGTGGGAAGAGCTCTGGTCTACACTGGGAGCTGGCCCAGGTTTTACCTTTTGTCCCTATTCTAAACGACAGCCTTACCTTGTACCTGGCTCTGCATTCCTGTGCCTGAGTGTCCCCAGCGCTGTTTCTCACTCTTCCCCGTCTGCCTCCGCACAGAAGCCGCAGTCCTTCTACCTGCTAATCCGCTCCAGCTGCCACATGCCCACTTGCTCTTTCAATCCGGCAACCAAACCTCTACAAATGCATAAGGACACCTCCAGAACCTCATAGACCGCCAGGATTTTCACACCGACAGTCTTACTAGTCTGTGCTATTGACCTGCCGTGCTCTCTGGACACCATGGTTTGCCTGATGGATTAGACGCCCTCTTGGCACCTGCAGTGAGGCCCACCCTCTGGCTGCTCTCAACGCTGTTGCCTCCTTTGCACCTCACTGGTGTCAAATAACCTCAGTAGGTGGGACATGTTTTCAGTTTGTGACATGGGAGGCTGTGTTACCTCTTTTTCTTTTTCACTTCTGGTCATATCACTGAATAAATGACAGTCTAATTGAACACCAAGATACAGCTGTTGCCATGGATACCTGATTATAATATTGGGGAATAAATTAAGTGATGGTGCTTCCCAAAGACAATTTGATGCACTAGACTTCTAGCTTCTCAGCCTATGGATATGTGTTTGTTATTTCTCTTCTTAATGCAAAAAGTAAATGATTTATATTGTTTTTAAAAGTGGTGATATAAACAGAAACTAGATAGTATCTTATTATGAAATAAATATCTGCAGGATCTACACTAAAAGAATGACATTAGGTATGTCTAAAAGGACCATTTCTTCTAGAGTTTTTAACACAATTTCAATTTGTATAATTTTATTATTTTTAAGAAAATGTAATACTAAATATTGTCTAATTTGTATATCTTTCTAAAGCTTATCTTAAAATGTAAGTTAGAAAAATAATCTTTTTTAAGTATATATATTTCTATGTTAGAGCAACAACCCAGTTTTCATCATGGAAACTAAACTACCTAATTCTAGGATTTAATATTTTTTCCTGTATAGCCTCTCAAATGTCATCTTCTCTAGCTATCTTTCATACTTAACATTTTTCCCATATGAACTATGTGATCAAGTAAATGTTTATTCCCTTAGAGCTGAGTTTTTCAACCTTGACACTATTGACATTTTGGGCCACATAATTCTTCGTCGTGGTGGCTGTTCTGTGTATTGCAGGATGTTTAGCAGCATCCCTGGCCTCTACCCACTTGTTGCCAGTAGTAACCACCCCCTCCAAGTTGTGCCGCTAAAAATATCTCCAAACATTGTCAAATGTCACCTGGGGAGGTGGGATGTGGGAAATTAACCCCAGTTGAAAACCACTGCCTTAGAGCATTTAAAATCCCTCAATAAATAATGATGATGATAATGACGATGATGACCCCACTACTCTCCAGGACTTGAACCTAAGTTTTTCAATCCTCCAGAAGGACCCCTGCCATACATTAGGCTTATTCTTTTCTTCCACTGAGCTTTTGGGTAATAAACCCAGAATTGATTTCAATGCCTAAATGAAACTTTCTCTTCCCTAGTTCAACCCTCATTAACGGCTCATTTAAAAATATTCCAAAAGCCTGGGAGTCTTGCAATTTGAAAAAAAGATGTGGTAAATATTTAACCTTTCATGGAATCACATTGTTTATATTACATTGATGTAGATTTCTATGTGTTGAAGGACCATGTAGTAATTTGCTTTATCTTTCAAATAATCACTTTGTGATGTCAGTCCTACACTTCCACAGATTTCGATATTTTAAAGTTTGACACTTCTTTGCCTGGAGCATAGTGCCCAAGAATTTAGTATTTCCCAAATTTGAATTTGAATCTGGACTTCCATTTACTAGTTAGGAGGCATTAGGAAAATGATTTAAATTCTCTCAGTTCTAGCTCCCTCATCTATAAAAGAGGAAGAAGCTGGCACATATTAGGGATCTAATAAATATTTACGGTATGGATGAAAGGGAAGGTTAAATGACATAATGTAAAGTGGTTAGCATAAGCACTCACTAAATATTACAAGAATGGGAAGGTAACCCACAGGTGCTAAACAGTAGGTGCTCAGTAAATCATGGTCCCTCCTCGCTCCTTTGAATAGTTGCAGGTCTACATTGTCTGTGCCACATTCACCCCACCTTCTCAATTTTCTGTACATGCAGTTTCATGTGTGATCATCTTCATTTTTTAATCAATGGCTGGCCTTTAAGGCCTAGATCATTTCTCACTTTGAGAACCACTGAACACTTGTGGATTAATGAAGTGTTGAAGAAGGCGGGGGTCATTTAGTTCTCAGTAACCTCAATATCCACTTTTACACATGCTTTGCGAAGACAGACCAAAAGTCCCTCTATCTGACATGAAAATCTCTAGATTCAAGACCTGAGCAATAATTAAAATGATAACAAAAATTGATAATAAGAGTAACACCCGCACAATTAACATTACCCAGGGCTTTCTATGTGCCGGACATTGTGCTGAGTGTCTGAGTGTGTCAAGTGCTTTACAAGGTTTACCTTGTTTAATGTGGAAACAAGCCTGTGTCAATGGCATCAATAGTCTCCCTATTTTACAGATCAGGAACAGAGAGAGTAAATGGCTTCTGCGAGATTACACAGAGAGTGAATTTCAGACACAGAACTTCTCAGCTAGACTGAACTGGAGATGAGGCACAAATGCATTAATGTTTATAACTTTAGACATATGAATATATTGTTCTATACCTTAGCTTTTCCTTCTGTAAAATGGGAATTAATAATAAAATTTTCTTTCCTTACTTCAAGAGGTGGTTGATTGGAAGTATCAAATGAGAAGAAATTTGTAAGACTATATCATAAACAACAAAACACTCTACACATGTTACTCATGATTAAAAATAGAAAGGTAAGCCCTGAGACCTTGTGTTCAGAAATGAAGGCGGCACACTGTCCCTGAGGTGTTTATCATTGGTGCATCTGCCTTCCCACCTTTGCAGAAATCAACACTTACGGAACAGAGCTCCCTCACTGTGGTGTCCTGAAGGACTTTCAAAGTCTTCATGAACTGGGCTTCCGGGTGATCAGTATGTGAGTATAGGCAATGCCTACAGCCTGAGGGGGCAGGGCCAGGGCTTTGCCTCTCCCTGGGGCAGTGGCGATGGTGACGACAGCAGACACAGCAGTGGGCAGGAACAGCATGGCAGATGTCCCCTGGGTAGATACTAGGGAAGCCTGTGTCTAGAGAGACGGATTTGGTGAGGGGCTGGGGTCCGTGTGTCAAGGCCTTGTTACTTGGGGCTGAACAAAAATGCCAGGGCCAGGGCTCCCATGCAGATGTTTGAATGGAAGCATCCTTGAACTGTCTTTCTTCTGCTCCCAGTCTTGGCCCTGTGGTAACAGAGTCACACATAGTACATTCTAAAGACGTTCCTTTAGAATAAGTCCCCAAGGCCACAGCACTCCGAGCAGCTGACACCAGATTGGAGGACAGCTGTGTTGTCACAGACCTGGAGCTGCCAGTGTTTGAGTCAGCGTTCGGACGAAGGTTTTCCAGCCCAGCTTCTGTCCTGGGTGGTATTTCACCCAAAGCACTACACCTTGACTTCACCTGGGCAGTCTCTCCAGGCAGTTTATGGAGGTGGGGAATGGAATTTTCGGATGTTTGAACAAGGTCAACTGTATACGACACGACTTCACTGTGCTTGGGGACATGCTGGGGTGGACTTTCTCCTACCAGTAAGGTGTTGTTGGTGTCAGGACAGAATCTGTGGCTTTCCTCTTCCCATGGGACCTCCGAGTCAAAGTGAGGGAACTTGTCTCGAGCGTGGTCATTTCCAGGTGACCTGTGAGACTCACGGTGGTAGCTTTGCTGAGACTCTTCCTCCATCACAGATATTGAGGCCTTTTCTTCCAAGATACTCCAGTCTTGGCTTGAAAAGGACGTGCTCATCACACTCCTGGAATCAGACTCGTCTGACTCGTGCTGACAGTCCTGGGGTGGCTGGAGGCTGCGGCTCAGACCCCTTGGCTTTCCACCTGTGTTCTCAGCAGGACGTTGGCTGTTCAGCAGGGATGGCATCTATAGGAGAAACCAGGACAAAGGGAAGTGGGTCAGAAAGTGAGGGAGGCGATAGGTTTAAGCAGATTTTTTTCTTGTCATTACCATTGATTCAGGAGTCAGGAGATAAGGGCTATAAACTCAAGCTTTACATCAGTTTAATACTTTGCCTAGGACCTCGTCACTATGAGACTCAGCTTCCTTGGTTAGAAAAATCAAAAGAAATAAAAAGGAAAGGAAGGCTAAGTAAGCTTCCTGGCACTGTATCTAATGGATTCCATCGTCCCCCGTTCCCTGGGCGTATGTGGCATGTGTCTTTTCTGGTCGTGGCGGGCACCTTAAGCTATCTTTCTTTTTGAGTTAGCTGTGAGTGGGGTGAGGGTGGCAGGGTGGTTGATAGGGCTGAAGTGGCGTGAGGGATGGGCACCCAGGGCCCTGTTGCACCCTCCTACCTGCAGGGGCAGTGTCTCTAGGGGCTCCTCCAGGAACCCGCTGCTGTCAGACTGACAGCTGTTGGCTCTGTCCACCCTGGCACCTGCGGAAGGAAAGAGGCCTTGGGGTCAGTAAAGTGGACACGTGCTGCCAGCAGGACTGGGATCAGGCCCTCCAGGTGCCTGGCGGGCCACAGACCCTCGGTGAATGCCCACTGTGTGGAAATACAAACAAACGAGGGAATTCCAAGGATAGTTCTTCCTCAGTTGTCAGAGGGTTCATGTAAAACTGCATCACTTTTAAAAAAGAGCAAAACATGAAAAGAATAAAACATGAAACAAAGGAAGGGGAACCAACACCTCTTAAAACTAAATAACATTATGGTTGTGAGATGAATCTTTACTAAGGGGAAGAAAATCCAGAAGGAAACACATGTGCTTTAAATGCTACACTAATAAAACAATTAAAAGACAAAAATTTGTGTGTGTGTGTATATATATATATATATATATATATAATTTTTTAAAAATAAATTTTGGATCAGAACCCCTTACTAGCTTCAGCTAGACTATATATATGACAAGTCTGTACTCATGTTTTAGACCACTCTTGTCACCAAAAGAGGCTGGAGCAGGCAGAGAAAGAACAATATTATGTGCGGGCAGGTCATGACTTTGCAAACACAAGCATCTTGAAATACTAAATCTGTAGTTTCCTACATAAGTATTGCATTATATATTGTGGGGTGGGGGAAAATAGGTGGCCTTACTCTGCCGAAGATTAAATTATGGGATTTTTTTTTTCTTATTTAATGAGAAATGCTTTCAGATATACCATAGTATGGGCTACAACAGGAAATCTCTTAGGAGGAAGGGGATTGGAATGTAGCCTCCTTAGAACACAAGGAACACAGCGGGGAGCCCTGTTTGTCCTGGGAGAAAACTGGACACTGGCTGAGGAGTGGGTCGAGAGGAAAAAGCTGATTGATGGTGGGTATAATGCTTGGATTTCTGGTATCTAAGTGAGAAATAGGGGATTTGCCTTTGTTTGAGTGACTAATCACTGAAGAAGAGTTCAATGGGGGAGAAGGGATCCCAACCTCTGCTTATGTCTTCTAGACTCAACCTCAAAGGACAGCTCCATTAAAAAGAGTAGCAGTGCCCATCTCCCATAGGCCTGGCACCCACCAGACTTAACCGTCCATGTGTCTGAGCAAAGACAACAAGGGAGACACAGTCCCAGAGACGACCATCCAGCCCAAATCCCAACTACTTCATCCTGAGGTCAAAGTAAGGAGAAAGAGGCTCAACTTTATAGAATTAAAAATTATAAACCCCATATTTTTTAATTCAGCTCTAAACAAAATTAAAAACTAAAAATCAATGGATGTACATTTTTTAATAGCTGAATCCTAGAGAGATTGAGGAATTTTGAGTAAAATTTTGAGAAAACAATGTCTTTGACCTAGCCATTGCCTCGTTAAGGTTAAAATATGGAAAATACTTGCTAGTCATAGACCTCAATGAGACTTCTGCTTCTGGAAAGCTGGAGTAACAGGGACTAGATATTTTCCCCCACCTGAAACAACTAAAAAACTAGACAAGAATCATAAACAAATGGCTTTCAAGACAATGGGCATCAGGCAATTAAAGAAGGCAATCCCTGGTAGGAACAAATGATGTGACCCCCATAACTACACAGCTGACTGCCGTGAGAGAGTTTACAGGCCTCGGTACGGGCAGGGCGGACTCAGGCAGAGCCTGGCAGACTCCTGACGCTGAGAAAACAGAGCTAGGAGTCTGGAAAGACTGAGTTAGCTAGAGCTGCAGGGCAGAGTAGGGGAGATGGGGGAGCTGCACAGAGACAGAACTCTGGCTTGAGGGTCTCTCTTGAATATTCAACTGAGTAAGGATCAGGTCATGCAAGTGAGAAAACACCAAAGACAGGGTAAAGAACCATCAGAAAGGATCTGGGAAAACGGTGCCCAACACTCATTCAGGGCCTGGAATAAGGAATGCTCCCACCAACCAGACTGCAAAATCTCATAATTCATAGACCATCAGAGGGCAGAGTACTCAGAAGAGTCTTGCCTCAGGAGAGGGGAATAATTAGCCCTGGAGCGACCACTGCTCTAGCCCCACCTAACAAGTCTTAAAAGCGAGATCTGAAAAAATCATACCGTTTCCAAGTAACTTAATTGTATCCCAGACCTATGCTTAAGAATATATATAGGAAGACAGTAATATCTAGCATGCACAAGGTCTGGCATCTAACAAAAGATTTCAGGCTTGCAAAGAAGCAGGAAAATATGTCCCTTAATGAGGAGAAAAATCAATACATTGAAACAAACCCAGAACTGACACAGTTGTTAGAATGATCTGACAAGGGCACTAAAACACTTATTATGACTATATTCCATATGTTCAAGAAGCTACAGGCAAGATGCAATATGTTAAGTGGAGACATGTAAGATACTAAAAAAGACCCAAATTGAACTTCTAGAGATGAAAATGACAATGTCTCAAGTAAAATTTACATTGGATGGGATTAGAGATTGCAGAAGAAAATATTAGTGACATGAAGACATTATCATAGAAGCTATCCCAAATGAAACACAGAGATTAAAAAAAAATTAAAAAATGAAAATTGCATCAGTGAGCTGTGGGACAACTCTAAGTAGCCTAAGATACAGACGATTGGAAAACCCCAAAGAGGAGGGGAAGCATTTGAAGAAATGTTTCGAAGAAAACTTTGTTTCAAGAAGTCCAACAAACTCCTTGCACAAGAAACATGAAGAAAATTATACCAAGGAATATCAAAATCAAATTGCCCAACACTAATGATAAAAACAAACCTTAAAATCATCCAGAGAAAAATGAGTAATATGTATAGAGTTAACAAAGATAAGAATGGTAGCAGATTTCTTATCAGAAATAATCCACACTAGGAGATAGTTGAGTACTATCTTTAGAATACTGAATGAAAAAATTGTGTGGGTAAGCATTAACTATTTTATGTATTATCTAAATCTTTTAAAAAGATCATTGACTATTTAACAAACTGATAACAATGTAGTGTGGGGTTTATAATAAAGACCTAGAAGAGTCTACAAAAAATAAAAAGCTGTTATTATAAAATTGAGTAATTTGTATGGAAGAAGCTGCCTGAGAGATATTCTTTTAACTTTGATGTGAAAATTTTATAGAGTCTTTAACCTGAGTAACAGAAAACTGTTTACTTGTTGTCAGAGGAAATAATGTATACTCTTTGTATATTTATTATAGGAAATTTTCTTGCTTGTATATATAATATTTAATTTGTGTAATATTTACACAAGTAATTTTGCTTGTGTAATATTTAAGACTTCACTGCTCTTATTATAATTAACTTGATCAATATTAAAAATGTTCAAATCCTTTTAGAGTTAGGGAAAATATCACCTATCTTCCTCCTCATATCAATTATGGATACAAAATAAATGATGACTATGATAGTAACCTTTCAAAAGCTCAGAGCAGAATAATTTTTCAGTACTGTGCAAAGGGCTCTAGCTACTTTGGCTGGAGACCCTCCTCTGAATAACCCTGTCAAGTGGGCAGCACATCCTCAAGAATTTTCCATACAGACTTCCTGTTTCAAGCTCCCCTTACGTGCTTAGGGCCCACAAAAGCCTGTTTCTACTCTGCCTCCAGAGCCCCTCTGCAGAAGACAAAGTATGCGGATAGGAGAGGGCAAGATGGCAGTAACTTCCATTCCTCAATCCCCACTCCCAGACTATATAAGTGTTAGGGGACCCAAAGAAATTCAATAGGAGGGGTTGAGACTTGCTGAAGGATGGACAAGACAGACTTTGCTTGAACCTCTTGTTACTTGCACATGTTTTGGTGCAAGATTTGCACCAGAAACTGTGGAGGACTCCCAATACACCATTATTATTCCAACTTCCAAATAATCTCTAAACAACCACTATTCTGGAATATAAGCTTCATATATGAGGGTTGCTACTCCCCTTCTTACAATGCTTGAATGAAATTATATGTTAGAACACTAGAACAAAATGATAAGTTGAAGTCCATTCATCCATTTGATGGCTGATCCTTATCAGCGTGGTCCAAATGAAGATAAACCCCCACAAACATAAAGGGCCCCTAAAAGGTAGAAAGAGTAATTTCCTCCAAAAGGGGTATATTTGTGATGTTACTGTTGCCTTTTGTTAGCTGTCCCTGAAGACAACTCTCTTGTACTGTCCACGCATTTCTCCTCAGTTTAAATCTCACTAGACCCTTTAAATCAGCCCTCACAGGGCAGGGTTTCCAGGTCCTTTGTGTTTTGTACTTTTGAGTAAGTTCTTACTTAATAGCATTTGCTGTAAAGCATGGCACCCAGACCCAGATTCAGGAGCATAAAGCACAAACAAACAAACAAACATCTGAAACTTATTTAAGTGAGTTTGTAAAACAACCAGACTTTGAGAACCTCACTTTGATGGTGAGATCAAATGGCACAATCAGGCATAGTTCTGTCAGTATTAGAGGCTTATTTATATTGTGTTTGTTTTAGAAGTCAAACACATGCATCTGAATCATTTTGAGAGATTCACCAAGCAAAATGTGGGCCAATTTACAGGTATTTCTTCAGGAGTCTAAAAATCCTTTCTCCTTATAAAGTACCTTTTCAGAAACTAGACTGTAAACATTTAAAAGTTGGATTTCCAAATTCTAAATATTCCCTTAGAGCTGCAGAAATTAAATGAGACACAGGACGAGAATTCACGTAGCCCAGGATGGCTATGGAACAAACAGACAAACACAAATGTGTGTTGTTTATCCCTTCCACCACCTAACACATAATACGAGGGAGGGCTTGACTTTGAGGAAGGCAATAGGGCATCTGGGTAAGAGGAATGGAAGTGGTACCCCCATGCCCAGGCCAACTCCACCCAGTTCCTGAAGCTAGGTAGGCTAAGACTGGAAGAACTTGAGATGTCTCATTTCCATCACTGGAATTTTCCCCAGGCACTTAATATGATCAAGGAGCCATAGCTCTTCCTTACTCCAGTAGATTGGGGTCTTGACTTTCATCTTGCACCTACTACCCTTTTCCTTTAGCTAGATCTTATCACCCAAACTTTCCACTGCTGGCTGCATCCTGTTCCAAACCAGTTAGGTGAACAGAACCCTTCACCACCACCAAGTGTGCATGATTTTTTTCATGCCTCTTTAGACTGTTTGGTTCCCCTACCCTGAGTATCCCATACCTCAAGGGGGTGCCATTCTCTGCAATGCATGCTACTGATATCCAGTTAGGCTCCTTGCGGAGTCATCTAGAAATCTGAAGCCAGCTCTACCGGGTTCAGATTCTGATTCTCCTACTTATGAGCTGTGTGATCTTGAGCATACACCTTATCCTCTATGAGTCTGTCTCCTCATAGGAAAGAGAATGAATCTGGTAATGGTATGTTACTGGTGGGGTTGAGATGAAGATAATATGCAATGATATAAACATGAATTTTACATGTGCATACTTCTGCACATGTAAAGGATTATATATACATGTACATTTCAGCTGTATCATTATTCATATTATCTATTATAACTAGATCACTATTAATATCATTATGAAATACAATAATTGATTATCATGATTTATATTAAAAATACCTTTTTCAGCACACAACTGTCTTTGTGGAGTCAGATTTTATTTCTCCTAATTAGGTGGACTCTGCCTGGGGCAGAACTACTGGACTCACCTAGAAGTTTGGAAACGTTTCTGCCTGGGAGGAGACAGAAGCCTCAGGCACTTTGTCTGAACAATCACCAGATGGCAGCATTACACCAACCACAGAGTGGAGGAGCCAGGTCTCTGCCAAGGGGCCTCTACAATGGCTAAAATTAGTCAACCTGAAGGGTTGCTTTTCTGGACTGCACTGGAAATAAAAGCTTCTGCATCCTAAATGGAAAGTTTACTTTTAAAATAGTCTGAGTTCATAGAGGCTCAGGAAAAAGAAAAAAAACACCCTATGGAATTTAAACATAAATAGGGAGAGGAAGAAAAAGCAATGGGGTGGGAGAGGTGTGAAGTGTATCGAAGTGGTGTAGAGCAAGAGAAATGTTTCAACCGTAACCGTCTTTGCTGATCAATTCTACTTTTCCTATTTCATTGCCAAGTTCCTGTCTCTTTCACCCTCCAAAGGTAGAAAATTCTGGGACCACTCTGTGGTGAAGATGAGTAACAGAAACAAGTTATCTAAGAGTTGGAATGAACATCACAGATCAGGCAAATGCAAATGCCTGTAGGAGGGGCAGGTAGCATAAGAATGTGAAGCAGGGGGAGACCACCAAGATGGCTAACTAGAGACACACTTGTCGGACTGTCCCAGCAGAAGAGTAGAGAGTTGGACTGAGGAGAGTGGAGAACAATTATTGCTCAGATGTGGACCACAGGGAGAGATGGCAGAAGATTTCGGGGACCCCATTGAGAGGAGTTGTGAGGCTGAAAGAGAGAAGGATAGAGAAGAGATATTGGTGACATGGGAAAAATTGAGGGAGCCCTGGAGCCCAGTAAAAGGGTAAAGGGGCTCTCCTCCCTGCCCAGGGTGCCTCTGGCCAGCAGCAGGACACAGGCCTGTCATCCTGCGGGGGAGTGCCACAAGTGACCAGAGAGTTGGCATTCTTACATCTGGATGCCTCCTCTTCTGAACCTCCTCCCTTCCTGGCATCCCAGAAAGCAATACTGGCTCAAGCCAGCTTGTAGCCATGGCCCCCAGCCCATAGCAATCACAAAAGTGCTCTGCTCTGAGAGGCTTGTCTCTTGGTGATGAGGACATATTCCCCAACTGAACCTACCTTTTTTTTTTTGAGACAGAGTCTCACTTTGTTGCCCTGGCTAGAGTGCCGTGGCCTCATCCTAGCTCACAGCAACCTCAGACTCCTGGGCTCAAGTAATCCTACTGCCTCAGCCTCCCAAGTAGCTGAGACTACAGGCATGCGCCACCATGTCCAGCTAATTTTTTCTATGTACTTTTAGCTGTCCAATTAATGTCTTTCTATTTTTGGTAGAGACAGGGTCTCGCTCTTGCGCAGGCTGGTCTCGAACTCCTGAACTCAAACAATCCGCCTGCCTTGGCCTCCCAGAGTGCTAGGATTACAGGCGTGAGCTACTGTACCCAGCCTGAACCTACCTTTGAGAGTGGAGCTGCTGTGGCAGCATTGCGTGGGATCACCTGCTAACAGCTCAAACAGGCAGGCAGGACCCGGTGCCTCCCAGACATGACAGTGGTACAGGGAGACCACAAGTCCCCACCCACCCTATACACACCATAGCGGCCACTAGAGTGCTTGGTGCTGAGAGGCCTGCTTCTCAGCAATGGGGGTGCATTCCTGGTTGAGCCTGCCTGACAGCTGCAATCTTCAATCTTCCTGACCACTGGCATTTCGCGGGATCACCCACTGGTGGCTCAGACAGGTAGGCTGAATCTGGTGTCCCCTGGTCGCAAGAGTGGGGCTGGGAGACACAGGGGAGAGGTTAGGGTTCAAGGCTTGAATGGAGAGAGAGCCCTTGCAGCCATATTCAATGGGAGGGTGTGGAGGAGCACAGAGGAACAGGGGTTTGTAACCATGCCCTATCCCCCACCCATGCTGGAAAACCACCATAATGGAGAAGGCTGTGGCACTCGGATTGAATTATCTTAGCCCCTGGTTCCCATGGCAACTGAATGCCTAGGGTGTGCAGGCTTAACCAGAGCAGCAGCCCCTCCCACCACTCACTACAATAGGGAGTGAAGCTTGATCCAAGAGACTGCTGAGCTGCTGCTTCTCACCTGGTGGGAGCATGCCCCTGGTGGAGACCTCTGTGGATGGAAAGGCCTACATCCCTCACCTTGGGATCTAGTGGTGGAACAGGGGTTGGAGATCCCCCTATGCACCAGCATCATGCAGAGATGCACAACGGCAGATCAGACAAAAACTGTGGGGTAGCTTGAGAGCCAATCTTGGGTGGAGAGGGAATGCATGTGGACTGATCAGAGGGGAGAATGCTGTGAAATTCCAGGGAGTAAACAGGGATGGTATACACCTCACCCTGCAGAGAAACTGGGCTAGTGGACAGGGAGGGAAAAACCTGGTTAGGGGCCAATCACACGATTAGGCCCCTTCCCTCAGGACCATCTCTCTGGGCTTGGAGAGATTGCCCTGAGCTCCATATCAGTGGCTCCCCCTAGCAGCCAGGTAAGCAACCTCTGAGTTCCGCTGAGGCTTAGCAAAGCCCCTCAGGCTCTCCCATTCCAGCCACGATCTGTCTTGTTCCTCCCCCATCTCAGGGGGAGTAGGGAAGAAGCAACTCCCTGGGAGCTATAGGGCCCCTCCTAAAGCTTGGAGCATCCATGTGTCCCACCTGAGGGACCAGAGCCTACCATGGGCACAAAAGATTACTTTGGCAGCTGGCTCCTCCACACAAACTACAATCAATGACAAGGGGAACAATCCCATAGCTAAACATAGTACTTTCCAACTCAAGCAATTAGGGAGCAACTGATTCATACCCATAAGTACAATCCACCAGATTGGAGTGCAAGCTGGGTGGCCAAACTCATTACATTCCATTGAGAAGAGGAGGAGACAATGGGTCAGAGGTAACCCAAGTGGTTCCTCAAACCTGATAAAATACTATAAAGGCAACTCAGGACCAGCATTCCTCTCCCCATCACAGTCAGGCATTCACCTTTGGGGCCCCAGAGACAAGACCACGAGCCAGCCACAGCAACCCCAGGTCTTTACTGAGAAGTCAGATGAGAAGGAATCAGTGAAAGAATTTCAGAAACATGAAAAATCAGAGTTAAAGGATACTCCCAAAAGAAATAAAAAACTCCTTACCAATGGATACCAAGCTAAGTGAAATGGTCAAGATGGCAGAAGAAGAATTTCAAATACGGATGAAAAGAAAACTCGGTGAAATACAAGAGAAAATAGAAACTCAACACAAAGAAGCCACAAAAACAATGCAGGAAATCAATGAAAAATTATCTAAAGAAATTGAAGTATTAAAGAAAAAACAAAGAGAAATCCCAGAAATAAAAAATTCATTCAAGGAATTACAAAACACAGTGGAAAGTCTTAAGGATAGGCTAGATCAAGCAGAAGAAAAAATCTCAGAGCTTGAAGACACACCTATGAGCTAAACAAATCAGTTGAAGAAAGATAACAGAGAAATAAGAGACATGAAAAAAGCCTGCAAGAAATGTGGGATTATGTAAAGAGGTCAAACATAAGAATCATAGGCATCCCTGAGGGTGAAGAAGAAAATGCACAAGGGTTGGATAATTTACTTGAGGAAATAATAGAGGAAAATTTCCCGGGCATTCCCAGAAATCTGGACATCCAGGTAAAAAAAGTACACAGGACCCCTAGGAGATCCAATGACACATAGTCATTAGGCTGGCTAAAGTAAACATGAAAGAGGTGCTCCTACAAGCAGTAAGGTGAAAACAGCAGATAACTTACAAAGGAAAACTTATCGCACTAATTGCAGACTTCTCAACTGAAATCTTACGAGCCAGAAGGGATTGGGGACTCATCCTCAGTCTTCTAAAACAGAATGATGGCCAGCTTAGAATAGTGTATCCTGCAAAACTAAGTTTCTTATAAACCGGAGAAATAAAGACTTTCTCAGACAAGCAATTACTGAAGGAATTTGGAAAGACCAGACCTGCTCTTCAGGAAGTACTCAGACCTGTATTATATACTGACCAGCACAATAGACATCCACCAGTGTAAAATTATCCAAAAGCTAAAGTTCAGAGCCCAGATACCAGAATGGCTCAAGAGGTAAAACAAAGCAATAAGGGTCTAACCAATATCATGAACAGAATTCAACCCTGCTTATCAATTATTTCAATAAATGTGAATGGCTTGAACTCCACACTGAAGCAAGATAGCCTGGATGAATGGATAAAACAATATAAGCCAAGTATCTGTTGTTTCCAGGAAAAACATCTAACGCACAAGGACTCATGAAGACTCAAGGAGAAGGGATGGAAGATAATATTCCATGCAAATGAAAACCAAAAGAAAGCTGATATAGCCATTCTCATATCAGACAACATGGACTTAAAATCAACAAAAGTAAAGAAAGACAGAGATGGTCACTATATAATAATAAGTGGAAAATTTCAACAAGAAGAGTTAATAATCCTAGATATTTATGCACCTAACACAGGAGCAAGCAGATTCATAAAGGAAATTCTACTCAATCTAAACAAAATGATAAACATCAATGCCATAATAGCCAAGGACTTCAACACTCCATAGACAGAAATGGACAGATCTCCAAACAGAATATAAGCAAAGAAACAATGGACTTGAACAGAACTCGAGAACAAATAGGCCTAACAGATATTTATAGAACATTTTACCCCAAAACTACTGAATATACATTCTTCTCCTCAGCTCATGGAACATTCTCTAAGATTGATCACATCCTAGGCCACAAAACATGTCTCAAAAATTTTTTTTAAAATAGAAATTATACCATGTATCTTCTCAGACAATAGTGGAATAAAATTAGAAATCAACTCCAACAGAAACACTCATCCCTACACAAAGTCATGGAAACTAAGCAACCTATTGCTGAATGATAGTTGGATCAAGGAGGAGATAAAGACGGAAATCAAAAGATTCTTCAAACTAAAGATAATGGGGACACAAGTTATCAAACTATGTGGGATACAGCAAAGCAATGCTGAGAGGAAAACTCATATCCTTAAATACCCACAGCCAAAAAACAGAAAGATCACATATCAACAATCTAATGATTCATCTCAGGAACTGGAAAAAGAAGGGCAAATAAATCCCAAACCTAGTAGAAAAAAGAAATAACCAAGATAGGAGTAGAACTAAATGATACTGAAAACAAAAGAATTATACATAAGATTAATGAAACAAAAAGTTGGTTTCTTGTAAAGACAAACAAAATTGACAGGCCTCTTGCTAGATTAACGAGAAACAAAAAAGGACGGACTCTAATAAGGTCAGTCAGAAAGGAAAAAGGAGAAATCACAACTAACATCATGGAAATACAAAATATCATCTATGAATACTATAAAAATCTCTATGTTCTTAAACTTGAAAATGTGGAGGAAATAATGGACAAATTCTTGGAAACACAACCTTGCTAGGCTCTATCAGAAAGAAATAGAACTTATGAACAGACCAATATCAAGCACCAAAATTAAAGCAGCAATAAAAAAATCTTCCAACCAAAAAAGTCCCAGACCAGATGATTTCACACCCAAATTTTACCAGACCTGCAAAGAAGAACTGGTACCTATAATGTGCAATTATTCCATGACATTGAAAGGAAGGAATCCTCCCTAACTCAATCTATGAAGTCAATATCACCTTGATACCAAAGCAAGGAAAGGACATAACAACAAAAGAAAACTACAGACCAATATCCCTTATGAATATACACATAAAAATTCTCAATAAAATCTTACTAAGCTAAATTCAGCTGCATATCAAAAAAATAACACCACGACCAAGTGGGCTTCATCCCAGAGATGCAAGGATGGTTCAACCATATGCAAATCTATAAATGTAATTCACCATATAGCAAAAGCAAAGATAATATGATTCTATCAATAGAAGCAGAAAAAGCATTTGAGAAAATTTGGCACTCTTTTATGATAAGAATAATTAACAAAATAGGCATAGATGGAACATGTCTTAAAATTATAAAAGCCATATGTGACAAACCCACAGCCAACATCATACTGAACAGGGAAAAATTGAGAGTATTCCCGCTTAGAACTGGAACCAGACAAGGTTGCCCACTATCACCACTTCTATTCAACATGGTGCTGGAAGTCCTGGCCAGAGCAAATGGACAAGAAAAGGAAATTGAGGTTATCCATATGGGGAAAGAGGAGGTCAAACTATGACTCTTTGCTGATGACATGATCTTATATTTAGAAAATCCTAAAAATTTTGCCAAGAGACTCCTGGAATTGATAAATAAATTCAACAAAGTCTCAGGTTACAAAATCAATGTACACAAATCGGTGGCTTTCATATATACCAATAACAGGCAAGCTGAGAATCAAATCAAAGACTCAATACCTTTCACAATAGCAACAAAGAATATAAAATATGTAGGAATGTATTTAAATGAGGAGGTGAAAAACCTCTATAGGGAGAACTATGAAACACTGAGGAAAGAAATTGCAGAGGATGTAAACAGGTGAGAAATCATATCATGCTCATGTATCAGCAGAACCAACACTGTTAAAATGTCTATACTACCCAAAATGATCTACAGATTCAATACAATCCCCATTAAAATACCAATGTCACTTTTTGCAGATCTAGAAAAAATAGTGCTACACTTTGTATAGAACCAGAAAAGATCCCGAATAGCCAATGCAACATTACATAATAAGAAAAAATCAGGAGACATCACTTTATCAGACTTAAAGCTATACTACAAGGCTACAGTAACCAAAGCAGCATGGTACTGGCACAAAAACAGAGACATAGATCTATGGATCAGAACAGAGAACCCAGATATGAAACCATCCTCATATTGTCATCTGTTCTTTGACAAAGTAAGCAAAAACATACTCTGGGGTAAAGAATCCCTATTCAACAAATGGTGCTGGGAAAATTGGATAGACACATGTAGAAGACTGAAACAGGATCGACACATCCCACCACTCACAAAAATTAATTCAAGATGGATAACAGACTTAAACCAAGTGTAATTCATGGAACTATAAGAATTCTAGAAGAAAATGTTGGAAAAACTATTATAGATATCAGCCTAGGCAAAGAATTTATGAAGAAGACCCCAGAAGTAATTGCAGCAACAACAAAAATTAATACATGGGATCTGATCAAATTAAAAAGCTTCTGCACAGCCAAGGACATGATCAATAGAGCCAATACAGAAGCTACAGAATGGGAGAAAATATTTGCATGCTATACATCTAGTAAAGGGCTAATAACCAAAATCTACAAAGAACTCAAGCAAGTCAGCAAGAAAAAAGTCAAACAACTTCACTAAAAAGTGGGCAAGAGACATGAACAGAAGCTTTTCAAATGAAGATAGACTGATGGCCAGCAAACACATGAAAAAATGTTCAATGTCTCTAATCGTCAGAGAAGTGCAAATCAAAACCACAATGAGATACCACTTAACTCCAGTGAGAGCGGCTCTTATCAAAAAGTCCCCAAATAGTAGATGCTGGTGTGGATGTGGAGTGTTATACACTGTTGGTAGGACGGCAAACTAGTACAACCTCTATGGAAAGTAGTATGGAGATACCTCAAAGAACTAAAAATAGACCTACCATATTATACAGTAATCCCACTGCTAGATATTTACCGAAAGGAAAAAAATGACATTTTATAAAAGAGACACTTGCACTTGAATGTTTATAGCAGTACTATTCACAATTGCAAAGATGTGGAAACAACCAAAGAGCCCATCAATATATGAGTGGATTAATAAAATGTGGTACATATGTGCCTTAGAGTACTACTCAGCCATAAAAAA
>CAUYSK010105900.1:0-27285 GCA_963575035.1 Avahi laniger
TGCAATATTTACTAAAATACCAACATCATTCTTCACAGATGTAGAAAAATTAATTTTATGCTTCGTATGGAACCATAGAAGACCCCGCATAGCAAAAACCGTTCTAGGCAATAAAAACAAAATGGAGGTATCAATTTACCAGACTTCAAACTTTATTACAGGCCTATAATAATCAAATCAGCTTAGTACTGGCACAAAAACAGAGTCATTGACCAGAGGAACAGAACTGAGAATCCAGATATAAAACCATCCTCATATAGCCATCTAATCTTTGACAAAGCAGACAAAAACATACACTGAGGAAAAGAATCCTTATTCAATAAATGGTGCTGGGAAAACTGGATAGCCACATGTAGGAGACTGAACCAGGATCCACACCTTTCACCTCACACAAAAATCAACTCCTGGTGGGTAACAGACTTAAACCTAAGGTATGAAACTATTAGAATTCTAGAAGAAAATGTTGGAAAAACTCTTATAGGCATTGGCCTAGGCAAAGAATTTATGAAGAAGACCCCAAAGACAATGACAGCAACAACCAAAATAAATAAATGGGACCTGATCAAATTAAAAAGCTTCTACACATCCAAGGAAGCTATAACGAGAGCAAACAGAGAACCTACAGAATGGGAGAAAATTTTCGCATGCTACGCATGCGATAAAGGGCTGATAAGTAGAATCTATTTAGAATTCAGGAAAATCAGCAAGAAAAAATCAAACAACCCTACCAAAAAGTGGACAAAGGACATGAACAGAAACTTTTCAAAAGAAGACAGAATAATGACCAAGATATATATGAAAAAATGCTCAACATCTCTAATCATCAGGGAAATGCAAATCAAAACCACAATGAGATATCACTTACCTCCAGTGAGAATGGCCTTTATCAAAAAGTCCCAAAACAATAAATGTTGGCATGGACACGGTGAGATAGGAACACTTATACATTGCTGGTGGGATTGCAAACTAGTACAACCTCTGTGGAAAGCAATATGGAGATACCTTAAAGAGATACAAGTAGATCTACCATTTGATCCAGCAATCCCATTACTGGGCATCTATCCAAAAGAACAAAAGACATTCTATAAAAAAGACATCTGCACTTGAATGTTCATGGCGGCACAATTCACAATTGCAAAGATGTGGAAAGAACCCAAGTGCCTGTCGGTACATGAGTGGATTAATAAAATGTGATATATGTATACCATGGAGTACTATAAGCTATAAGAAACAATGGTGATATAGTACCTCTTGTATTATCCTGGATAGAGCTGGAACCCATTCCAGTAAGTGAAGTATCCCAAGAATGGAAAAATAAGCACCACATGTACTCACCAGCAAATTGGTTTCACTGATCAACACCTAAGTGCACATATAGGAAAAACATTTATCAGGTGTCGAGCAGATGGGAGGGGGAGGAGGGGATAGGTATATACATACATAATGAATGCAATGCGCACCATCTGGGGGATGGACATGCTTGAGGCTCTGACCGGGGTGGGGGGGCAAAGGCAACGTAACCTAAACATTTGTACCCCCATAAGATGCAGAAATAAAAAAAAGTGAAAAAAAAATGCAATAGGTCAGCAATCTTGATACTTGAACCCTGACATTTTGTAAATGTTGCATTTTTTGGGTCTCACTCATCTTCGTCATTATCAGATTTATCAAGAAATACTCATTGTGAACCTGCTCTTTACCAATGCTAGAACCTGCAATACAGAGAAGTAGAAACATATCCACTGTCTTCATGGCACTTACACTGCAGGGGCACAGGCCCTATGAACTGTGACTGTCACATACTAGGGCTGCTTTTCAAATGACTTGGGGAGTCAGTCTCTTGTAAACCCGCTCTATCATAACTCTTCAAAGATGACGCCTATTTTTCTGGGATGAAGCATTTTATCTATTTCCTTTCTACTGTAAGATATATTGGTGTCTAAATATTTCTCCCTGTCTTAGAGAAATGGTAGTAGTTAGGATGAAGGTGTGGAATGATGAAATAGTATTTATGAAAAGAGAAATGATGTGTAAAATATATAAAGATAGAAAAAACTGTTTTTTAATTCTTTGAAGGATATTGATACTAGCTCACTGTATAGAGACCCAATAAAACCTTTATTGGGTATCAGAGTCATTATTACTTCAGTTATTACTCTTCTATCTAATTGTTCACAAGACTATGATGGTCTAAGTCAAAATGAGAAGAAAATCTTCTCATTCCTCTGCTCAGAAATCTTAAATCACCAATCATTGCCTGCCAAATCTGCAAAACATTATGCTGAGAGAAAAAATGCAAGTTGAAGAAGTGATATGCATAGTAGAACGTTATTTATATGATATAAAAACCATTAAAATAATACTCTATATTGTTTATGGGTTACATACATATATATAATAAAGGTATCATGCATGGGAATGATAAGTACCAAATTTGGAATAGTATTTGGCTGTGGGGGTAGAAACAGAGAGTAATGCAAATGAGAAAGACTTTATATGTGTTAATAATATTTTATTCCTTAAGAGGGAGGGCTATACAAATGAGGAGGGCTTCATATGTGTTTATATTTTATTTCTTAAATTATTTGGTGAGGGTAAAGATGGTCCATGATATTATTCTTTTTACCTTTGTTTGGTAAATTAATTTTTAAAAGTTTCATTTAAAAAGAAGAGTGTGAATTAGAGAATGTGGTATTTTAATGCATGTACTACGTCTTTGCTTAAATCACTATTATTTCATTTTTCTTCATCTCTACTAGAGTTTTTCAGGTGAGAAAATATCGAGCCTAGTTTGTGTGACTCTGAGAGCTCTCCGCTCTCTGCAGTTTGTTAGCTTCCTGTCAGCCTCAGACCAATCCTGGTTGGCCAGGTATATATATGTTACTTCCGAACATGTTCTGGATGGCTGCTCCCTGTTCATGTTGACTGCTCTCTTCAGTATGGATTTCACGTCTTCCCTCCCAATGGGATTTACTCTGTATGGCTAGGAAGCTGTAGTGGGGATCAAAAGCATTTTTTACCGGGAGGGGAGAGGGGAAGGAGGGAGGGGGGACGGGTATATACATACACAAAGAGTGCAATGCACACCACCCAAAGGATGGACATATTTGAAACTCAGACTTAGAAGGGGAGGGGGGGCAAAGGCAACATACGTAACCTAAACATCTGTACCCCCATAATATGCTGAAATAAAAAAAAAAGCGTTTTTTACCAATAGAACTTTGATCAGCCAAGCTCATCCCTGGGCTTGGTGATTGTTTCCTTTGGTGGTGCACTAGTTGCAGATCGAATGTGAGAAAGCCCCAAGCTGGTGCCCTGGAAATTAAAGAGTGAACCTGACATCTTTTCAACTGAGATTGTCATTTTGACCAGCTTCTGAATATTATTATTCAAGGATATGAGACCAATCAAAGTGTTTACAATTTTATTTTTTCCCCATTTGGCCTGAAAGCACAGTTCAAGTCATTTCTATACTCTCTGGGCTTTTGCTGGTTAGGAGAAGCAGGTGCAATCTTGAGAAGCAAGTACAATCTTCAGGAAACTGTCTACATTACAAGTAAATATTTAAGAAGTGGAGAAGTTGTCTGTGGATGGCATAGTTGGATGGATAGAGAGAAGACCCTGAAAAAAATGAGCTAAGAAAAGTAAGGAATGATGAAGCAAACCTCACAGGTCACTAGATTCGTCACATGGTCCACAGGTAACCTATGTCAATTTATAAGTGACTTCAGAATTTTATTTAATAAAAATATTCATCTCCATCAATTAAATTTTTATATTAACTGAGAAAAGTTTTGTTTTCTTATCACACAATCACTGATATATGTATTAACATATATATGTACATGTATGTATATATGTGTCTATGTATCTCTACCTAGTGTGTCTTTTTAAAACTCCAAACCAACTTGTTTTATATGCTATAAAGACTGGAATTTAAACCAGGTAAAAACCAAGTGCTCAGTTAATACCAATTTGATGTGTTAACTGATCAACACATAAGTGCACATATAAGAATAGCATCTATTGGATGTTGGGCAGGAGGGAGGGGGGAGGGGGGAGAGGGGACGGGTATATGCATACACAAAGAGTGCAATGTGCACCACCCGAAGGATGGACATATTTGAAACTCGGACTTAGGGGAGGAGCGGGGGGCAAGGGCAACATACGTAACCTAAACATCTGTACCCCTATAATATGCTGAAATAAACAAAAAAACAAAAAAACAAGTGCTATTCTGTCATGCAAAGTTTCTGCCGTGGTAACTGTGGAAGAGCTAGCCCCATCTCCTCAAGTTTTCATAGATAGAAAGTAACTACCCTACTACCCCCATGGAAAACAATGGGAGGAATACATATCACCTCTCTTAACTCCTAATTGTATTCTCTGGGGGGAAATGGGGGACATAGGATTGGTGAATGCGGATGACAAAAGATTTGAATGTGGAGGACTCAGCCTTGCCTGAGTGTCTGTCAGAGTGACCTGTTCTCAGCAGCACTTCCTTGTTCATTACTGCGATGAACTTCTTAGGTAGGTCTTGTCCCTGCAAGGAGTCGGGAAAGCTCCATCTGGTGTGGCAAAGTACAACTCAGGGATAGATTAAGAAACTCAGCTCTGGCCAAAAGTCAAGCCAAACTCTTTAGTTTAGCCTTATCAGGAAAGACGCTGTCATTTTCTTTGTTATTTACCCAATTCCTCTGTCTTACCAAATGCGTCCAAACTCACAATGGGAAAAGCGATATGGTTAATGATTATCCTTCAACCCCAGTGACGGTCATGTGCTACCTGCCTGTGTGAACATGTGTCGGGGGAGGTAGGGAAGGGATGCGGCAGTATCCTTGGTTCTTTTTCTGGACCAAACACTGGAAAATAACCTACATTCTTTATATCTGAAAGTCTTTTCTCTATATCAGGGTTTCTCAATATCAGCACTATTGACATTTTGGGTCTGAAAATTCTTTGTCATAGGGGCTGTCCTGTGTGTTATAGGAAGTTAGCAGCATCCCTAGCCTCTATCTGCTAGATGTCAGGAGCACTCAC
Organism: Avahi laniger; assembly: GCA_963575035.1. Taxonomy (NCBI): domain Eukaryota; kingdom Metazoa; phylum Chordata; class Mammalia; order Primates; family Indriidae; genus Avahi; species Avahi laniger. Next base: position 5,041 of record CAUYSK010105900.1, read on the forward strand.
CCAGTTATGACAACAAAAAATACCTCAAGACATTGCCAAATATTCCCCCAGTGCAAAGTAACTCCCAGTTGAGAACCACTGCTTCCTGTAAAACCCAATGCCTGTTTCTTTTTTTTTTCTGCCTACCACCATTCTTTTTTTTTTTAATTTCAGGATATTATGGGAGTACAGATGTTTAGGTTATGTATCTTGCCCTTGCCCCCCCCCACCCCCGCCAAGTCCAAGTTTCAAGTGCGTCCATCCCTCGAATGGTGCGCATTGCACTCTTTGTGTATGCAAATACCCGTCCCCTCCTCCTCCCTTCCTCCTCCCCCCTGCCCGACATCCAATAGATGTTATTCTTATGTGTGCACTTATGTGTTGCTAATGCCTATTTCTTATTTTTGTAAGCCAGTCAAATGAATAAGAACTTTCTTTAAAATCTAATAGGCTTGTAGCAATGTAAATTGGCATTCCACTCACTTCTTATTTAATATATCAGAATAGGATTCAAGAGGCCTGGGTTATAGTCTCGGTGCTGCCATAAGAAAAACCGTGACATTGGGTAATTTACCCCCAAACTTGCTAGATTTAATTTTTCTCATACATGAATTACTGCAGTTAAATGTTGTACAACATTTCTCCTGATTCTTATTATTCCACATTTGGAGGTACACTTAGACTTTCAAAAAGAGCTGATATTATAGCCTTTGATCCAATAATTTCACTTCAAATAATTTATCCTAAAGCAATACTCACATGTGTATGCAAGGAGTTATATATACATATGCTCATGGTAGTGTAGTTTGCAATGGTAAATAATTGAAAATAACTCTAATGCTCAACTTTAGGTGATTAGGTAAATAAATTATGGAACATCCATACAATATAATATTTAAAGTGAATTATTGTAAATAATAATGTTGGGAAATACACATATATATGTAATATATATAAATAAAAATATAGTGTAAATGTGAATAGAAGCACTATGTACATTGATAAGTAGAACATGAAAAATTGAAATACAATGATATTACAATCCTACTTATATTTACAAGATTATCTATTCATATGCAAATGCACGAACAGAAAAATATTGAGGTTTATGCATTAAATAGTTACTATTTGAGAGGACTGAGTTATGGATCACTTTTTCCACATTACATGTTACTGCAATGTTCACAATGTTAATACACTTTTTAAAAAAGAAAATGAGGTATATTTTTAAAAGAAATGAACACTTTTCTTCACACTCGACTGAGGCCTATAAAAAAGTGATCTTATCCAGGTCATGGTTCTCAGCTTGAGGCGATTTTGTCCCCCAGAGGACATTTGGCAGTGTCTAGAGGCGGTTTTAGTTGTCAAAAGCAAGGGCAGGGAGTGCTGCTGCCATCTAGTGGGTGGAGACCAGAGATGCTGGTAAATATCCTACACAGGGCAGGTCCCACAGCAAAGAATTATGGCTCCAAATACCAATAGTGCCAAGGTCAAGGGACCCTCATCTTAACCATTTGATCAAGAATACCTGTTAGAAATGTACTGATTGCGATGTGATGCTTGCTTGCAGAAATTATCTTTAAAATATTCAGGGAGTATTATAGGTGAACCTGATAGATATATTCATCAGATATCATGTTCCTCATCCTATTACCTTTTTCTTGGAATATTAAAGGATATTATAAAAGATACTCTACCCCATTTTACCAAAAATGTTATTTTCTTTCATTTTTTTAAAAAAAATTAATTTTTTATTCTTTACATTCTTTCTTTCTTGAAAATAATGGCTGCAATGAATTGGTTTACTGTTGGCCCACTGGATCAATGATGTCGTCAAAGTGTCATATTCTTCTTATTTTTAGAGTCTACGATTGTTCATGTTGGCTTTGTCCTCAGCCTTGTTGCAAGATGGTGTTAGTGGTTCTAGTTGCCATAGTTAAACACAGAAACATCCAGAGGAAGAAGAGAGAAAGCATTTTTTCTGTGATTTTGTCCTAGGAGTTGCTAAGGAGACTTGCTCTCCCATCTTAATGACCAGAAGTGGGCCATGGGCCTATCGCTGCCCTTATTACTGGCTAGGGAAAGATTAACTTTATATCCATCGTTCCCATCCCTGGAGATCAGCTTCCCCTGAGCTCATGACTATGGGTAGATAGATGAAGAGACTTTGGGTTCTGTTAAGAAAGGAGGAGGAGGACTGAATGTTGGGCAGGCACTTCACAGTGTCCATCTCACAAAAGCATCCCTGTATGCTCTGAAGTAGCTCAATGACCTTTTGTTCAAGGGCATCCCAGTCTTATTAACTCCACAGTAAGCCGAGTCTGTTCTGGATCATAAACTCCTTGAGAACAGGATAGAGATTTGTTAATAGATTTATTAATTATTTATACTTTGACTGCTTTCAGAAAGGACTTGAAATGACTTACAATAAAGATGTGTACAATAAAAGTCTTAAAACCCTGGTAACATAATTAGAGTCATGTTAATAAAAGGATAGGAATAAGATTCATCTTTTTTTTACCTTTCGTAGTATCTAGCTTAGTGTTTTGCACATTTAAAAAATGCTTAAGAATGAATATTTAATTAAATAAATGGCTATGCCCACCCTTGGCTGGGAGCGTAAACTTTTAAAATACCAAGAGAATCATTTCACAATTAGCAGTCAGTGCTTCCCTGTGAAAAGACGTCGGAGTTGCTCATCAAGCTAAGGTTGAGCAGATTTTTCATGCTAAGGGCAAACAGTACAAACGATGATTGACCTTGCCATTGGCAGCCGAAGATGGATGGATTGTTGTCCTTATACTGATCTCTCCAGTGAGACACTCTCAGCAACAAAGATCCATCTAGACAGCAGCATCTGCAAAACACTAGGATCAAAAAATGTGCATGTACATTAATGTGCATACTGGTTTACCCCATTATCTGTATATCCAAGAGGCTCTGGGAAATTCTTCACATCAGGTAAACTGTAGCTTAAGACACCCAACATTTCTTCCTGTGTTATCTATCTCCAACTCCAGCATCTGGGAAAGAATAAGTACATGTACTATCTTGAATGTGTAAATGAGTAAAATGTCCTGATATGTTCCTTACTGGTGTTTGGATTTTAAGTAGGAGCAAAGCCTTTGGCCAAAGACAACTCTCTAATGGTTAGAGTTTAGGCACTGGGAATTCTATTTAATATGAATAGCATACTACATAATTCAGGCCAATTTTCCCACTGAGAATAGTGGAAAAGCTGGATCAAATATGAAAAATTCTATTTTAAGGCTTAAGAAATTAGCAAGAGAGTGATAACTTAAGGATCAAAGATCCGAGAAAAGAAGGAAACCCAAAGAGGTGAGGCTGGCCCCTGGGGCTGCTTTCCCTTATAGATTTTTGCCATTTCTCCAAGAGGAAACTTAAAGCCTGAGAAGCTAGGCAGAGCTGTGAAAAGCTTACAGGACTAGTGAGACAAACATCAGAGACAAGAGTTTAGCAAGCCTGACAAACCCAGGCTTTTGTGTTGGGACCCTACATGTGCATTCTCCAGGAATAAGAGTAAATTAGAAGTAGATAGATTTTAAATTATGTCAAACCCTGATTGAAATGAAGAGATCTGGAATTACTAGTACTCCTAGCCTAGATCCAGAAGCAAATTTAAAACTCCTTAGGAGGAAATACCATATTGCAGAGCCTCAAATTTTCTGTTTTTCATATAATATGAGGAAGTGCAAATTCGTGGCCACAAACCAGGAGAAACAAGAGACAAAGGAAACAGACTCATTTGGGATCCAGACAGTGGAGTTAGTAGACATGGAATTTTAAATATTTGTGCTTAATAAGCTCAAGGAAATAAAAGGTGAGACTAAAAAGGAATATGACAGAAACAATATTTGAAGAGATAACAGTGTGGAATTTTCCAAAAGTGATAAATTTCAAGCCATAGATACATATCTCAACAGAACTAGGGCAAAGAAAACAAGGTAATCAAGGGAAAATAGACTAAAAATATAAAGTATATAATCTAAAAAAAGCCAAGGTAGGGTGGGGGGAAGGGAGAGCAAGAGAGAAAGAGAGAGGGAGAACATAGATAGATGGGCCCAATAGAAAGTACACAGTAATACAGCAGTTTAAACTCAAATACATGAGTAACTACATTTGAAGTAAACATGCTAAAAATATTCTAATTTAGAATTTAGATTGTTGTACTGGATGGATAAACAAAATACCTAACTATATGCTGCTGACAAGCAACATGCCTTATAAGGGCACAGAATTTTAGACACTAGAGAGCTAAATCAGTCAGCATTTGGGACTAGAAAACATTATTCAGCATGCGTAAAGTTGCTGCGATACAGCGCTACTTCATTTATCTGTTGGACTAAGTCAGTGGCTAGAAGGTGATACATCAGGACATTGAATAAGCATTGACTGACTTATCAGACATTTTTACCACAGGCCGTATTATGAGTTTTAGCTGGGAGTACTTATACATTAAGAATTTCTAATCTTTTCATGTTGAGATATAGTATTTTTGTTTTTTTAAATTTCTCTGAAGTCTCAGATCATTAGAGGATATGCAAGAATAGAAATATGTATGGAGAAAAGGGGTCTCTGTTCTCTCGTAATCTCTTAAAACAGTGGAGTGAGCTTTGAGCCGTAAGGTGAACTTGGAATTAGCCAGGGGAGTTGGCTATGCTTTTTCAGGTTGCAAGAAAAAGTGAAATGTTTGGGCACCTTTTGGTAATGAGTGTTTATTGGAAGGACAGATGAGAATGTAAGAAAACAGAGGAAATCATTTCGATAGCCAGGACTCAGGGAGAAGTGGACTAATATTCAAAGCCACTTGAGGTACAAAAGGGGTCACCTTATCTTCTCCTCAGAAGTCTTTCTCCAGACTTTTAAATATGCATCTTCTTAATCTCTGTCATTGAAAGAATGTGGTTATTGCAGGATAGGGAAGTGATTTCAATAGCATTATAATTGCTATTAATAATTTAAACTAGCCTTTGAGAGTTACTTCAGTAAAGTAGTCATTACTATGATATCATCAGCAATACAGTTCAATATAGTTAATGCTTTATAATCATTATAATGATGGTTTATGGCATTATTATTAGCATGACTATTTTTATCCTAATAGGGCATTGACATCCCCTCTGCACACTATTGCCTGTTTTGTGTGCTTGGGGCTAGAGGGCATGGGAGGAAAGACAGCTTTGGTTTTAATAGCACTTCCTCTCTCTTCAGTTCCAGCTCATCTACACTTCAGTTTTAATTAAGTTCTGCTTTCATGTTAGTGATTGCTCCATCTGGTTTATTAAAACAATAAGGTTAATTCATTTGGGGATTCTTTTAAATTCTGGTTGCTGGTTTTAGAATCCAAGACCATTTGGAACAAAAGGAAAACATATATTTTTGTGTCCCTGAGAGATGACGTGACCCATTGCTGTCTTCCTACACCTCCAATATTTACCAGAGCCAAATGCTCCTGGTAAGCTTGTTGAATTAAATCCAAAGGTAGAGTATCTAAAAGAAGGAGCCTTGGAACACTATAGGAGTTTCATCTATGTCATTAAATCCTGGCATATTTTTAATGTACTGATATACCATTTAAAGGAAACCTTCAGATAATCTTGTGTAATAGAACAAATTATTTTAGTAATTTAAATTAACCCTCTGTTCCTTCCTCCAACTCATAATTTATATATAGCTTTTGAGTTGAAATCTAAGAATCTCATAAATTGGATTTCCCTAAAGTGGAGAATGCTTTTAACTTGAAATGTTACCCAAGAAGTGATTCTTTCCTTCAGGTCATTTACTTATTGTATTTATCAATGTTTTGGCAAAGGACCTTACATCTTGAAGTTGGATGGAAAATGGAAGGTGCATAGCTAGTGTTTTATGACATGGTAGATGCTGAGATCCAGTAAATAGGAAATGATCCTTGACCATAAGTGAGGGTAAACTCGTTGACCTATGCTATCCATCTTGAACCCAGCAAATTTCCCAATTTTTCTGTCCTAGCCACCCACGTGACAGCTGAAGTTTTACGTATCCAGGATCAATAAAAAATATCATCCAATTTACTAAAACCAGCTCTGCTAATATGAGCAAAGAAAAACCACGTTAAATTTAATTCCAGTCTCTCCAAGATGCACTGACAGTCCTTCTGGCCTTAGCATTGCAGGTTGGTGCCCATGACACGCCATGGCATGGGCTCAGTAAAGCCATTCACCTTTGTATAATTCCACTCAATTCCACTAGCTACTTGTCACATCAAATCCAAGAAGGTTATTTCTTAAGTCTTCATTATCATGTACTAACTGGATTTTCATTTCTTCCTAGAAAATATGATCTGTTAACAAACCGGTTAGATTAAATAAATATTCAATGATCATGAACCAGTTAGATTCAATAAACCATTTATGAATTTCTTTTATGCAAATGATTGTGCCTGGAAACGGGAAAATACAACATAAATATGATTAAGACACGACACTTGCCTTTATTGAATCATCGAACTTACTTTATATGAAAACAAAACAAAAAGTAGCTTTTCTAATGACCCTTTACCAAAAAGACCCTTTCTTTTATACTTGGTGATTTTTCAGTGAGAAAAGAATGGTATTCTCAAACTGGCTCTATGCCTCTCTCCTGACTGCCTCGCTGGCTGGGCTCCTGGCTCCCTGCCCCACTTTAAACAGACCATTTAGGTATTTGTCCATGAACTTAAAGTGGCCCACATCTTATTTCTTTACATATATTGCTGGTCGCTACACATGCTCTCTCTCTCTTTCTCTGTTTGACTCGTGATTACTGCCTCACGTGACCTGGGGATGGAGGTGTGCTCAGAATCTGTAAGTAAAAATTCTTTACGCTTATCTCCTATTGTGGTGGTATATTGAGTTTGTGTCTTCCAAAGAACTATGGGCTGCCCCAGGCCAGGTTTCCCCAGAATACAGGAGAGAATACGAGGTTGGTCTCCCAGGGCCAGAGCAATGGTCAGGCAGGTATAAACTGGACACAGGTCAGATAAGAGTCACAAGAGTGTCACATCTTCCAGCATAAACAAACAAGTATCCCATGTGAGGGACTCCTTGGTCATGGGTCCAACAACTAGTTCTTAGGCCTTCCACCACGCAAAAGAAGTATCCCATGAAAGGCACGCTGCAAGCACTCATGTCTGGCTCTCCTTCCTTTCCTGTTAGGGCAGAGTTACTAGTCACTGAGTACTGGAACTGCAGTGTAGCTGGGGGCTCTCAAAACAATGCTGCAAGTCAAAAAGGGAATTATTTTGGCCTTTTACTTAGGGTATTCCTGCCAGGGACATCTGTCACATCTGCTCTTTTCCTAGAGTAGCCAGAGCTGTCAGAATAGAACTCTGTATGAAACTAACAGTGGACAGCACAGCAAGAAACATTTTCTTTGAATAAATATGACCCTCATTGGGGTCAAATCAAGTCAGATGGAGAGGCAAAACCGTGGTGCCATGAAATCTAAGATGGTGAATTTCTGAGCAGATGCCTCACTCAAAATGAATCGTGATTCCTAAGCCAGTTTTGCAGAGGAAGTGGAGTACCATTGGAGCAGGGTGGAGCTCAAGTTCTGCCTCTGCTGCTTAAGAACTCTGGAAGCCTTAATCTCTTCAGCTGTAAAATGGGGGTAATAATGCATACCTAGAAGGATTACTGGGGGTTGGGAATAATATGTGTAAAGCATTTAGCACAGAAATAGCTCCAAATGATGATGATGATAATGATGACTAATGATAATATCAGCCCGACAACTATGAAGGAAGCTGACATCTGCAGATCTGATTATTCCATGGATGTAGGCATGGACTTCCTGGAATTCGAATTTTTACAAATAATCTCATTTTCCAGTTCCTCATGATTTATTCACACGAGTTTGCCTAACATCATGTTATATTTGGAATACAACTCATTCCATGGTCATTCGTTTCACAACTATTTATTGAGGCCTTACTGTGTGCTAGGTGCCGGTGATTCAGTGATACGCAAAAATACGACTTTGCTTTTGTGGCACTTATAGTCTGGTAGAGGGGAAAGAGACAAATTGAATAATCATCCAAGTAAATATAAAAATCTAACCATAGTAAGTGTTATAAAGGGAGCTAAATGTTGCTAATGGAAGCACAGCCTGTGGATGAGAGCAGAGCTCTAGAGAAGAGGAAGTTATAAATTACTGGGTATTTTCAAATTATTTGGTTGCAGTAGAATTTCTGGCATCAGTTATTATCTTGTATGGTAACAAATAGGAGAAAAAAATGTATTCACTAAACACAATTCTCTTAAAAGTTTGTGCTGTCATCTGATCTTTCAATTTCTTTAATAGACTTTTCTGAATAAAACTTGTACATGTTAAGAATTAGTCGCTAGTGTGTGATCAACATGTATCTTTGTCTCAATTCTGTTGAGAATCAGAGGACAGACTTGTACTACTCATGTTTCTAGGTTTGAATATAAAATCGTGTCTGAACTATGGACCGAGGGGCTGCAATTTCCAGACCTTCAAGTCCCACTAAGGGAAGTTTGAACATCTGTGCCTCATTGGCTCCGTGATGCTTACTGGCTTAACTGAGTTAGCTTGGAAGAAGTGTCATTTCCTCAGCTTTAGTTACCCTAGCACAGATGTTAGACAATTGGAAATTGTTTCAAAGGGCTTAGCGCTCTGGTTCTTTCACTTAATGTTATCAGCACATTTTCTGGGTTTGACAGGCTCGGCTTTGTGTATCTTTGAGTTTACAAAAGTTCTGTATCCTGCTTCTCTATATGTTTCCTTCCCCTAGTGCTTGCAATGTCTTTTTCTGCACAAGTGTGGCTCCTTCAAGAGCCTCCTGCTAAGAAATCAGCAAAAGAAGAAGTAAAAATCCTTTGGCTTCTTTTAAACCCAGGGCACTTGCTATTTTCAGACCCACAGGTCTAGAAGAGAGAAGCTAAATTGGTCAAATGCTAGCAGGCAGCCCACTTTAAATCTTTGCTGAAAGAAATTTATAGAGATTTGGGGATTTTTTTTGGGTTCAGCATTATATTGCAATATCTCAAAGAGTACCTGTGATATTACAGGCACTTGATAAATATTTGTTGAATGAATGAATAACAAATACACTTCAAATTTGATTTGATCTTACGCTCATTGGCAACTTTCACTTCCTTTCTTTGGGATTGTGAAGATAGTTCTCAAAATAGAACACAACACAAAAATTTACCCTTCTTGCCTGTCTCCAGCTACATTCTACTTTCTTTTATGCATTCACCTTCATTGATTTTCATGTGTGAATTATGTCAGACCTTCCATTGTCCTTGGTTGTTTTATCAACTCCCCATTTCCTTATTAGCTGATAATTTCTCAAATGGAGCTTAAGCTGGGCAGCATTTCAGACTGGCTTAGCTGAGTTCAAAAGCCGGAGTATTGGCTCTTAAATACCATGTTGAGAGCAAGGCTGAGCAAGGCAGGAGGTGCATAATCAGGATGCCGCTGGCTGGAGAAAACTAGCCCGTCAGTGTTTTTGAAGACAGCTCTACTTAAGGTTCATGAGTAGCCACTGCGGTTACTGTAATTACTATCAATGAAAGTCATAACACCCGAGGTGAATCGGTCTTTGTTTCCCAGAATAGCTGAGATTCTAATTGATAACACACAGAGAACACAGCAAATCAGGAAGGGAAGAAAGAAGGCTATTAATTTTAAATATAAACTACATTAAACAAAAATTAATGACATTGGTCTAGGCAAGAAACTTTTGGGTAAAACCCCCAAAGGCAACCAAAGTAAAAACAGAATTTCATAAACTAAAAAGCTTCAGCACAGAGTGAAAAGACACCTACAGGAGAAAATATTTGCAAACTATGCATCTGACATAGGATTAATATTCAGACTATATAAGGAACTCAAACAACTCAACAGAAAAAAAAAATACAATTTAAAAATGGGAAAAAGACCTGAATAGCCATTTCTCAAAGGAAGCAGACAAATGGCCAACAAGTATATTGCACAGTAGGGTGACTATGGTTCATAAAATTGTTTATTTCAAAATAGCTAGAAGGGAGGATTTTGAATGCTCCACCACAAAGAAATAATAAATGTACAAGGTGATGGATATATTAAATACCTTGATGTTATTTTTGCACAATGTATATATGTATCAAAACATCATAATTTGCTCCATAAATATGTACAAATGTTATGTTTAAATTAAAAAAATAATTTAAAAAAGAGAACAAAATGAGTTTTAAGAGAAAGAAATCTGTGCTTATATTGAGCTTCATTTATGAGTCATTTATTATGTTTTGGCACTGTGCTAAGTGTTTTACACATATTATCTCATTTAATATTTATATCAATATTATAGCTGAAGATTATCGTGTGTCCCTTTAGTTGATAAGGAAACTAAGGCTTAGGAAATTTAAGTAGCAAGTTACGGAACCAGGCAATCTAACCCCAAAACCCCAGATTTTAACCACTCGCCATTCTGCCTCATTTCTATATCTGGGTACTAATTGCAGCTACAGTAGTACTTTTCTCTCAGACATTTCCTGTCACTCATTTGGGATGATATACTTGTACATATCTATAGTTCTTCTGAATTCAGAGTTGCCTTTCTGCTGGACTTAGAGCTGGGTACTTGGGCAGAAGAAGTACAGGGGCAATTTTACTAGTTACTTTGACTGCCTTCCTCTTGATAATTTTGAGTAGAGAAAATAGCATGAAATTTAGAGGAAGGAGAACTGCGTTTGAACATAAACAGAGGCACCAAGGAATTATAAATGAAAATATCTTGAATGGTGCCTCGCACATAATACATAGGTTCATCGTTAGACATAAGTAAAAAACAAAGACAAAAAAACACCTTAAATCTATTTTCTTTCGCATCTATCTCTGGGAAGGAGTAGGGAGAGGAAGTAAGACTAGGAGAAGATGGAGGTAGTAATAGGAACAGGAAGGAGGAGAAGAAGAACCAGGAAAACACATGCCCAAAGATACTCGACGCCATGAGGTAGGGGGTGAGGGAAGGGGCTCTGGAATGAAGTCCCGCGTTTGTACTCCTCACCTTACTCAGGTCCTGAACACTCAAGAGGAAACGTGAAAAGAGGGCTGAGCGGGGGAAACCTTCTTCTTCTCCAGAAGAAAGGAGAAATTTGCTGACTTCTAACTTTGGTGAGACAAGTCCTACGTTAACCCCGCACTTCACATGTGCTTAGGGATGAGGAGCACATTCTGGAAGTTTTAAATGCCATCAAGTGCTTGAGACTCTTTTTTGCGTATTTAAAAAGGCTATGAAAATCGTGTTCACCTTTATTTGTCCAGTGTCTGTTAGGTCATAATGAGCCAGTTTAAGTGTGGAAACAAACATTTCAGACTTGTGTCTGACTCTGAAGTCTAAGCTACTACAGACTCCATTCTCCTCCACTTGGCCTCCTTCCCTGCTTTCAGGATGCCAGGCCGAGACACTTGGGCTACACACGAGCCATGGGGAAAAGGGACGGGGATGCTACCAATGCCAGGTGTGGCAGTCAACAGCTTTAGTAGCATAGAAGACCAAGTCCTGCGTACTTCAGATTGCGTGACACATTTGGGGCTCGTGTGAATCAAATGTTCCAGTTAACTGAGGGGTACTAGTTGCCCACAGATGGACTGCCAATTTGTAAAGACTGAGAGTACAATCAAACTTAATTCAATTTTTCTTTGATAAAAGCACTTGAGGATTATGCAATTACAGCTTCTGTTTCATCATTATGATATAAATTCTCATCGTACCAGAAAATTGTGGAAGCAATGGCTCATGGAGAGCTCATAATGAGGGAATGTCGATGAGCTGCTATTTACTCTCTGAGGGTAACTAACCATTGTAGAGATACTGCTGGTAGCAAAGGATGAGATTATTCTAGAGGGAACGGGCAAGCGAAGCGAAGTGTCTTTTAATGTGAGCATCTACCATCATTGATATGGTGCCCACTTGAACTGATTTGTAAACTTACAGCATTGGCTTTGGCCATCTCTGCTCCTGGGTACTGTGGCAAGTTATCAAGCAGACCCACTATCACTGCACAGTGCCCTTTTAAGGTGCACACTTTGTGCTGTAAATTGTAATTCAAGGTCCCGGTTTTGAGTCTATGCTGATGCTGCCTCATTTAAGGGAACATTGAAGTTTCCATTATAGCTATGGTAATTTAAAATCTAATTGAATTCCACAGGCATTTAATAGCACATCTAACGTGTGCAAAGCTCTATGTTAGCTGCTGCAGAGGTACAGAGATTAAAGACAAAGGTCACTCATTGGTCATCCAGGGGTTACTGGCTATAGGAATTCTCTTTGTTCAGTAAAGCTGAGCTACTGGAGAAGGTGAGACAGGGAAGGGAGAAAAAGCCACTACAAAGTATGTTGATGAGCGTGTCCCACTCTGGGAAGTTGGGGATGCATCTTGCTAGGATTCTCTGAGATTCTTTGTGGTGCACATGTCAGAATTATCCTACTAGATAGAGGATAAGGAGGTGAGACATTTATCTACTGACTTCCAGCTCCTATCAGGTGAGGATTGGCCCTGGGCTTGTCAAATGCATGATATTTCTGAGGACATCCAAGCTGAACAGGTTCTCAGATGCCTGCGAAAGCAGGAGCTTCAGGTGGGAAGCTGTCAGCAGGCTGGAAACTGTCTACCTCAGCTGCTGGCAAACTCACCTCAGCCTAGGACATTGTTGTTTGTTTATTATGACGATTACACGTGTTCACCACAGAAAGTTTAGAAAACAGGAAATTTCATAGCCCCATATCTTAGAGATAACCATTATTATCATTCTGATGTATTTTCTATCAAAAATTCGTTTTCCATATTGTGGGTAGGGGAGTCTGTGTGTGTTCTATACATGTAAATTGGCAAGATTTTACTTTGTTTTGCTTGAAATTTTACTTTATTTTTCTCGCTGTTTCTCCACTATTCAAAGCAGCTGGATCCTTGATATTTACTTGTCTTGAGGAGTTTCGAAGAACTGAAAGCAGACAGTACTTGAGGTCAGTGCATCTGCTTGTCTTTTGTAAAGATCCAAGGACGTTGCATAAGTTATTCTGGATATTCTGAAGAGAAAAGGGAGATCGAGAATGCCGTGACAGTAGCAAGAGAGAAGAAAGAGATTTAACCCAAGAGTTAAGAGCTGTTAGAGGTGTAAGATTCCCAGGTGCATCAGGGACCCTCCCAGTCTATGGTTATGCCCTGGGGAGATGACCAGAGCTTGGAAGGGCAACTTCTTGGCACCCAAGAATGACTGGACCTGAGGCACATAGGCTCTCGGCCTGGGCAGTGCTTCCACATGACCCCACAAAAGGCACAGAAGAAGCAGATCCACCCTTCTGAAGGTGTGGAGCCAGCCACGGCAGCAGCATCTGGGGTTGGAAGTGACTGATGTTGTAGATCAATGATGATGACTGATGACGCTGCAAGGGGTGCCCTGGTGCTTGGCTCTGCATAATGTGCTGGGACTTTTCCTAAGTAGTAGGACCCCAGAAATGGCAGATGACAATCATCCCAGACCCCTGTGGATATGGTCCCATAATTTCCATTAGTTTGATAAAGAAATAAATAAAGTGAAGATTTAAATTCTAGATCTCTATTGTTTCCTGGGGGGTTACTTTCTCATGGCCTCTTTGGCTTCTGGTTCCTGAGTACAACCCACTGCTTCCAATGTAGGTCACATCAGTCTAGATATGCAACCCTTTGATTGTTTTCCACAAAAAATAAAACTCTAAATATTTCACCTGGTCAACTTTATAAAGACTTGGGGTCATGGGGAGAGAGCTCCTTACTCTACAGTCTCATGCTTTCTTGATGACTATTTTTTCTCCTTCTACATCTCCCCTTTCCTCTTGCAGCAAGCATGGGCTCCAATGGCTGCATCGGCTCTTTGGGCTAGTATTTGTTCTCATTGGTCTGTTTTGATAGGTTATTAAATAGTTTTAATATACTCTCTTTTCTTGATCATCCTTCTAAAAAGCAAAACAAAAGTTCTTTCCTTTTCAGTTTATTACAAATTAGTAATGACCTTCGGGAGCTTGGTAATGTCCTTCAAGGTTTCACGTTCTTCCACAATTTCCTTAAGGAAATAATTCTAGATACAGATAGTGCCCTTTCTAAAAGGCATTCTGTTGAATAAGGTTACATGTGATAATACAACAGCCTCTTCAAAAATGTTCAAGTTAAGCGATTGCGAACATTGTGGCAGAAACACCAAATCCCATTTCATTTTTCTCTTCTTACCCTATGGGAAGACAACATCCTCTGGTACTCCTTGCAGTTAGACTGTGGCCATGTGGTTAATCTGCAATGAGCCATGAGCAGAAATGAAATGTGTCACTTCCAGGCTGAAGTGTTTAAAAACCAGCGTGCAGCTGTCCAGCTCCCTTTGTGTACCACAGCAACTGTAGAAGCGATGTGTTGAGATGGTTGTGTTGCAAAATGACAGCAACCTGGACCACAGAGCAGTGGCCCCAGAGAGTTGCCTGACTGAACTGGACCTCGTGGTCCAACTGGGAAAGATAAACCACTGTTATTTTAGAGCAGTAAGATTTGGGAGTTATTTTATAACTATAGCATTTCTTAAATTAATGGTTAAGCCCCAACTTGATTAGCATGACCAACCTTAGAATCAGACTTTCTAGGTCCCATTCTATGCCCTACCTCTTTCTAGCTGTTTGATCTTAGAAAAAATAATGTTGTTAAGTGTCAGTTTGCTCATGTAACACTACTTTACTCACAGAGTTGTGAGGAGACAACCAATATGAGGTGATTAAAATACTGTCTGCACATAATAAGTGTTCAAAAAGCATTATTTTTTTTGCTGATGACAATTATGATGCATAATGAAGATTAAATTCTAAAACAAAGCTATTAGTATGAGCATATAAGTACTCCCAAGCAATTTTGATGTCCGTGTTTTTTTGTTCCTATTTAGAACCAATTATTCATCTAAGGTATAGCATTAGGAAAGTCATTTGTCAGTCAATATGTGTTTATTTACTGAGGGCAGTAACCAAATGTGTGAACCTTAGTTTCTCGCTTATGTTGCCATAGACCTGCATATAGTAGTATTTTATAAATATTAATATTCTAATCTTTTGCAATTATGATTACATCTCTTTATCATTCCTAAGCCAGCTTATTTTGTTCTTTTTTGTCTCTCAGTCTGATTTGTCTTTTCATCAACTCATCTTTTTATAAACAGATGGCTCATCATGGCTTCTTCACGCCAGTACACGTGACAGTGGCTCCCAGACATCCCCGATTCTGTCTACCCGCTTTTGCCTGTGCTGCTGTAAGGGTGAAGGGGAAAATAGGCGAGACACTGGGGAGGGAAGAGACAAGACGCTACCATGGATTGATGTCTGGTGGCTGGAAGTTTGGTGCTGACCTTAGCAAAGTGAAGGAGACATGAGCTAGTTTTGGGCCCACGGTGTGTGGGGGTGCACTCTGGCAAGTGGGATTTCAGGCAGGTAAGCACAGAGCAGTTTTTGTCGTGTAAGTCTGTGGTGTTGGCAGAACAGTAAAATAGGGACATCCTGTGGCCTTCTGGAAATGCAGAACTTGAATTTTGGAAAGAGTTTGCTCCTGTATTTAGGAATTACTTACTTTAGAATAGAAGTTAAAAGCAAAGGGATTGAGGTGAAACAAAAAGGATTCCTCAACTGAAGTTATGGAGGAAGGAATAGGAGCCAGTTAAGAGGGCAGCTAGGAGGACCGTGGTTAAGAAGACATTGCTCTGCAAGTCAGGGACGGAAACGTTGTATGGAGAGTGTATGGCACATTGTAGACACCAAAGGATTATTAAATGAGTGTATGGAAGGACATTCAACTGTGAGAACTGGTACAGGTTATTCAAGGAGAGTACAACTGAATCGGCCTCATTCCTGGCTCTATTTTACATCCTTTTGCATTTATTTGTTAATTTTATTTCTTGTTTTATTTGTTTGGCACCCCCTGCCCCCTCCCAATTTAGTTATCATTTTTTTTACCTTGCTACCTAAACTCATTTTAGAACAAAGTAAGATATTTATAAATAAAGGCATTTTTTTTGGTCAAAGCAATTATAAATTAACATGATTTGAAAAACTAAAGAAAATATTTACTATTCTCATTTCACCGATTTCTACCCAAAAGAACTTTATTATAAAACTCTGAGTAAGCACATTGTCATAAGGACTTTATCCCAGATGCATCTAGATAGCATCATCATTATAAAAACATTCATAAAATATTTCCATGTAATTTCTATTCTAATGAATAGTATAATACAATTACAGAAGGGTCTATATTTAATCTATATTAAGAAAAGATTAGTGTGGGTAACAAGTGGTAATAGTGATCATCGTGGTGACACGTGTGTGTGTGTGTATGTGTATAGTATACACAGTTATAAATCACCAAGAACATTTCTAGGGGAACCAAAGAGATGTGATCACCTATTTAGGGCATGACAATTTTCCTTCCTAAACACTGAAGAAATTAAGATTTTGGTTTTGGTTGCTGCCATTCCCAAATCTTTCTTAACTCTGCACTCCACAAGGTGCCTGTTCTGCCTCTTCCTTGACTTAAAATTGAAGACCTTGCCTTCAGTCAAGCCTGCAGGGTTTAGCATTTCCAACGCGCCGCTGCTCACAGGTGGCAGCTCCCACCTGGGCAGTGGCTGGAGGCTGCAGAACTTGCAGCTTTACGACTGGAGGCTGCCAGCCCATCCATCTTTCTCCAGCTGGAGGTGCTGTGCACTTTGCAGCCAGGAGCCAATTTCTCTTTCTGAAGCCTTTCTGCTTCTTTGCAGCTAGACCCACAAGGGGAGTAAATTGGTAGTGAGCATGAGAACAGGGGAGTAGGGAGTGGGACTATTCAGGGAGAGGATCTGTTTGGTGACGGTCTCAGCCATACTCACTGAACCCCTGAGCTGAAACTGTTCCATTGACTTGGCTGTTCCCATTATTCTCTGACATAAACAGCAGAAAAATGGGCCAGAGAGATCAAACTAGGAAGTGCATTTTCCTCTGATAGCACATACTGCATATCTATGCTGTTTTACGTCTCCACAGTACTGTTGACAGATACAGGCTTAATGTTTCTACCTCAAATTATCAGTTACGTGCTAATGCAAACAGATGGAACTGAGTAGGTACCGGAGGCAGAGTGAAATTAAAAATATTTGACAAATCCTCAAGATATGTCTATTCACATGTACAGGAAAAACACTTCAAATGAAAGAAACTTGCTTGAATTTTTGCTAATGTCAAATCGTTCAAATTTTATAAACTTGGATTCCTGAGGCCTTAGTTTTTAGGATCTTTCTGTGTTTCAGACATCAGTTAGAGCAGACAGTTGCTGTATCACTCATAGAATTTCAGTCACGTTTCCCACTAGATTTGTGTGTATGTATATACAGTTATAAATCTCCAAATACAAGTAAATATCGTATAGCTAAACAATCCATGCTGGAGTTTCCAGAGTTCTTTAGTAATGGGCTCTGAATGTGATAGCTGAGCAGTCTCTATTACTATTCAATTTACAAAAATTCCGAGTGTTGGCAGTCATTTACATATTCATGTTTCTGCACTTAAATAGCTGTCTAGCTTTCACTTAGTACTTTTGGAACTAATAAACAAATGCCATTAACTTATTGGATGTGCTGTCTCACTTTTAATCTATGGTGGTTGGTTACAGTGGCCTAATTGAAAGTCTGTAACAGCCATGTTATTTAATTTGGCAAATGACTCTCTTAATACTCTATCAGGGACCGTGTCTTGACTAGATTTCAATTGAATTTTTTTTCTGACCTCTTCTCTGTGGACCTTTCATTGCCTGGCATCTTGCTTGTCATTTTATGTTGACTCCACATTTTTTTTCAGGCTTTAAGCATAACAGGATCCTCGCCTTTCACCGCTCACAAAAATCAACTCACAGTGGATAACTTTATTTGACAAACAAAAATTATATATATTTATGATGTACAGTATGTTGTTTTTAAGTAAGTATACATTGTAGAATGGGTAATTTGAGCTAAATAACATATATTACCTCACATGCTTATTTTTTTGTGATGAGAACAATTAAAATCTACTGTCTTACCAATTTTCAAGAGTATAATACATTGTTATTAATTGTAATCACCAGTTGCACCACAGATCTCTTGACCTTATTCCTCCTAGCTGAAAGTTTGTCTTTTGTTCTACCTGTTGTTTCTAGTCCCATTTCCACATATTCCTATTGAAGACATACATCCCTGATCTCAGCAGACAATATTAGGAAATTTTGATAAGTGGCGGTCTTTGGAAGAGAGGTGCCTGGCAGACCAACACCGAACACTGTTAATCACACTGCATGAGGTGCACAAAGTTATAGGTAGACAGGTGATTGGGACCAAGTAAATTTAGCAACAAGCAGTTAAGGTCCTAATGATAGAATCTGGGTCACAGAGAGAGAATTCTACTTCCCAGAAAATTAGGGAAGCAAACTAGACCTCCATTTCCAGAGAAATTGAAATTAAGAAAATAGGTTATTAAACCATGGCAAGAAACAAGAAACCAGGGACTCACAACTGTAGCATAAAGTTAATGGTACAGTCTACACACAAAAACTAAGGCCATGTCTAAGTTCCTGGAACTGTTTTTATGGTTAGAGTTATTCAGGTAGGGAAGCAGCAACAGTGATGAACTCTAGCCAGGTAAAGATTTTTAACTGTTAAATTTCTACTCTGTTGGAGCCAAGTTGGTCCCAGAATTCAGAGATGTTTGAGTGATTTCAGGTATAAGAATTGGAGGGCTTTGAGGAGAGGGAAACATACCAGTTATTATACCATATAGTGGTGTATAGTTGCCCTTTGTTTCATGTTTACAAAACCAAGTTATATAAACATTTGTTATTTACACTTAGATCAGTATCTACTACCCTTAGGTAAATTTTACGTTTGGATATACAGGCCTAAAGGTTGGGTTGTATGCTATTCCTTGGAAAGATGTATAGAATATGAAGATGTTAAATTATTTAATTTTACAGTAAAATATGTGGGTTCTGTGTGTGTCTATCTCTAACCCACCTGTTACCAAACCCTGCCTAAGTTAACCTCAATTTTATTCTTAAAAGACTAGGTAGAAAACAATTTTTGTCTTCATCTGGGTCTTGTTTCAATATCAAAAGCTTCTAGACTTAGCTTTGCTTTTATATACTTGCATGTTATGTGGCTCAAAATTTTGAAATGGTGACTAATATTACTGCTCTCTTGGACTAAAAGCTTTTCTGTTACCTCCCTCACCCTTTTTAAAACTGCAAACAACTTTTGTGCTTCTGGGTCTTATCTATTTTAGGGAATGAGTCATTCATTCACTCATGAATTCAAATAATATCTGAGCACTTACTATTAATATATGCCAGGTTAAAAACACAATCACTTCCTAAATTCCATTTGCTATGTTTACCTTGCTAGACTTTTCTCCAATCCAAAGAACATTTTCTTAAGCATATTACACTATTTCTCATTTTTATTTTAAGTTTGATTGGTATAAAGGTAATTTTGCTTGAATTATTTTAAGATTGCTTTTTTGTTTTTAATAAAAATACATAAACAAAATGAGGTTTTGTCAATGGAGACTTCAAAACCTCCTTTTTCTTTTCTTTAATTTCTTTCATCATTTGACACTCATTATTTTAGGTTTCTATGTCTGTCTTTTTTTCCTTTTGAATAGTCTGTTAAGTAGGGCCCATCTATGTCTTAGTCTTTTTGTTTTCCATCATTTGCTATAGTATTAATAATTACTTTTTTTAAAAAGTAAGGATTATTGAGATATAATTCACACTTTTGAGTAAATTCACCAATTTTTAGTGTACAATTCTATGAGTTCTGACAAATGCACACAGTCATATAATTAATTGCTACTAAAATCAAGATACAGACCAACTCCATCCCCCAAAGTTCCCTCCTACTGTTCCCCTCCTCCACCTCCAGCCCCCGGCAACCACTGATCTGCTATTAGTCCCTATTTTTTTACTTTTTCCAGAATGACATATAAATGGAATCAGATATTAATAGCATGTAGCTTTCAAATCTGGCTTCTTTCATTTATCAAAATGTGTTTTAGATTTATTCATGTTGTGTAGATCACAAGTTTGCTCCTTTTTTATTGCTGAATAGTATTCTGTTTTATGGATATACCACAGTTTGAAAGACATTTGAGTTCTCTTCAGTTTCTGGCAATTATGAACAAATCATTTATTTAGTAACTGCTTTTTAAATGAGAATAGCTAGAGGAGGGGCAGTATAATACTGTGAAAACGATCAAGTTGCAGAATAACAGAGACCTGGGATCTCATACTAGTTTTGCTTTAGTTAGCTGTGATTGAAATAATTTAACTTCTCTGCGCTTACTTCTTCTTCTGTAAAATGTGCATTACTCAAGGCTTATTCTAGTTTTAAAATAGAATGATTTTGTGTTATATAGGTAAGGCATTTACTACTGTGTTAAGTGGATAAACTATAAATGGTTACATACATTTTATAAAACTATGTTATATAAAATCAATATAACTACTGTTTAAACTTAGGGGTCTTTTTTTTCTCAAGTTCAATCACAAATGGTTTGAACATAATATAATTTGCTTAATTTCATAGGTTCTGTAATCTCAAACTTTTTATTAACTGTGTAATCCAAGTGATTTTACACTGGCAAATTATTTTGACTGAAATATTTAGTATTTATTTATATTATTTATTTTATTTCAAAATATTTTAGGCTTTATTTTTAACAAGTATTTATTTATTTTTAATTTAGATGGGTCTAGGAAAGACAATCCAGGCAATTGCAATTGCTTACTTCTATAAAGAGGAATGGCCTCTTTTAATAGTGGTCCCTTCATCTCTGAGGTACCCATGGACAGAAGAAATAGAGAAATGGATCCCAGAGCTAGGTCCAGAAGAAATCAATGTTATTCAGAATAAAACTGATGTTGGGTAAGAACAACTTTATGATCTTTAAGAAAAAAAATCTTCTTGTATATATTTAGTAGATATTCATGTTTAAAATGAAATCACCTACAGATCATAATTTAGAAGTATGTAGAGAATTTTATTTTACATTTTAGAATATGAATTATTTATCTTAAACTCAACAGTATATTTAATTTCTAAGTTCCTTTATGATATATTTTTAAGGTAAGTATAAAATATGCATACCTTTAAAGATATATGTAATGTATCTACTTTATATATACTATAAATATACTTTAACTATTTTAGGGCTCAAAAATAAATCTCACAACTTTTTAATGATTAACTTGAAACTGTGTGATCTTTTATTATCAGCAACCATGGAAGATTTTGCTTTCTAAATGGTTAATAGTTAATGTGCAAGTTTTATATATGACTCTAGTATTAAGTTTGATTTTCTTTATTAAGCTAATTTATAATTATAATATTTTAATTTTTTAAAGTTTGTTTATTTTTTAGAGACAGGGTCTTGCTCTGTTGCCCATGCTGGTCTTTAACTCCTGGCTTCAAATTATTCTGCCTCAGCCTTCTGAGTAGCTAGGATTACAGGTGTGACCCACTGCACCTGGTTAATTTTGATATTTTATGTCTTTTATTTATTTTAGAGCATTAATCTGTCAGATATTTTATATCTTGAAAATATTTTCTGTGTGATTATTTGAAGTCCTTACTCTAAAAATCTATCATAATGTCACTAGTATTTTTTTTCCTCATTTTGCTTTCTAGCCATTGTAGTAAGGCAACCAATTTGAATATTGATAAGTTATTATGTTGAATATCTAGGTGAATCATGCAAATTATCATGTTTTCAGAGGTTCAAAATTATCTATTTCTGAACCTTAAATAAAAAACAATATGTCTACCTGAAATAAATATCTGTTAATACATAGTTTTTTTGATTGCAGTATTACTCTACTGTATTGTATTCTCTAAGACTGTTAACATAAAGAGTATTTGTACAGATAAAGTTAGCCTTTGTCAATGTGGAAGGATGAAATAGACAAAATAGATGGAGGGCTTTTTCTCTTTAAACTTTGCAACCCTAATTCAGTGAAATACATCTTTATGGGCCCAGAAAAATGTGGACACTATTTACATGGTTAAAATAAAATGTAGGCCGGGCGCGGTGGCTCACGCCTGTAATCCTAGCACTCTGGGAGGCCGAGGTGGGCGGATCGTTCTGAGCTCAGGAGTTCGAGACCAGCCTGAGCAAGAGCGAGACCCCATCTCTACCAAAAAAATAGAAAGAAATTA
>CAUYSK010105901.1:0-15394 GCA_963575035.1 Avahi laniger
AATTCGGACCAGTACTCTCCCCTTTCTGCAAAGCGAGCAAGTTGGTTCCGGTAAGCTCTAAAATCCCTTCTTCAGAAAGGGAAGAAAATGTAGGGAAGACTTTTTCAGACATTGGCCTAGGCAAAGAATTTATGAAGAAGACACCCAAAGCAATCACAGCAACAACAAAAATAAATAAATGGGACCTGATCAAATTAAAAAGCTTTTGTATAGCCAAAGAAACTGTCACAAGAGCAAACAGACAACCTACAGAATGGGAGAAAATATTTGCCCTCTACACATCTGATAAAGGGCTGATAACAAGAATCTATCTAGAACTCAAAAAAATCAACATGAAAAAAAATCAAACGACCCCATCAATAAATGGGCAAAGGACATGAACAGAAACTTTTCAAAAGAAGACAGAATAATGGCCAGCAAACATATAAAAAAAATGCTCAACATCTCTGATCATTAGGGAAATGCATATCAAAACCACCATGAGAGATCACCTAACTCCGGTAAGATTGGCTTTATCAAAAAATCCCAAAGCAACAAATGCTGGCGAGGATGTGGAGAGACAGGAACACTCTTACACTGCTGGTGGGACTGCAGATTAGTGCAACCTCTGTGGAAAAGAATTTGGAGACACCTCAAAGAGCTACAAGTAGAACTACTATTTGATCCAGCAATAGCACTGTTAGTCATCTACCCAAAGTGAAAAAAAGTCATTCTGTAATAAACACATCTGCACTCAAATGTTTATGGTAGCACAATTCATTATAGCAAGGATGTGGAAGCAACCCAAGTGCCTATCAATCCATGAGTGGATTAATAAAATATGGTATATGTATACAATGGAATACTACTCAATTATAAGAAACGACGGTGATCTAGCACCATTTATATTTTCCTGGATAGAGCTTGAGCCCATCCTCCAAAGTGAGGTATCACAAGAATGGAAGAACAGGCACATGTACTCGCCATCAAACTGGCACTGACGGATCAACACTAAGGTGCTCACACAGTAGAAATATTCTTTGGGGGTAGGGAGGTTGAAGATGGGTAAACTCACAACTAATGGATGCAGTGAGTGTTGTAGCGGGGGAAGGGCACATCTCAAATAATGGTTGCAATGTGGCAAAGTCATAACATGTAACCAAAATGTTTGTACCCCCATAATTTTCTGAAATAAAAAAAAAATAAAAATAAAATCCCTTCTAGACCTAGGACCATATCACCCTTTGAAATTTCAAATAAAAATGTAGGATATAAACACTCAGACAGCTGCCTGGTGACTAATTAGGAATCTTAAAAGGAATACATTGCTTTTATCCTTCCTGCTATTTTGTCTTCCCTAAGAGTGTAAGTCATTATTTTTGAGTTAATTAATGCACTGGCAACTTTGCTATTCTTTTAAAGCATGAACAATATTTTCAACTAAAAATTATTGCAGAATTTTTGCAAATGTGAAAAAACACACTTACTTTGTCTTCAGCAGAATCCTGGTATAAATTCATGATTAAATGCTCTTCCAAATGAACAGCCACAGAGCCTAAGCACAGAATATTAATCCTTCCATTGACCTCCACCTAAATTATATAATCCCATGGTTCAAATGCCATTATGAGCATCTAAATGAGAGCTTTGGAAAATTCTCCAGCCCAAGTATAAACGCAAGTATAACGCTAACTTAGGGCTACTAGTTCCTCAAGTTGAACACAACCATTCTCAGTTTAGTATAAGTTTGGCTGAATTTTACTCTTACAAAATCAGTAAAGAAAATTTCATCACTAAAAATAAATATTTTCCAAGTACTTTTGTAATAGGTTCATTTTTATTTTTGTTTTATTAAATATAAATTAAAGATCTTGTATCCTATGATATTGCTTTTTTTGTGGTTAAGGAAGGAGATTTCTCAAGAGTCAGTTTCACCAAGTGTATATGGTCTAGAGAAAATGTTTCAAAGGAAGACAAAATATCTCCCCAGCCCACACTGATCCTGTGGTTTCCAAACCCTGCTCACAGCCAACAAGCAATGTTCATCCTTCATTTTGAACCTACATTGATTTTGTTCTCTATGTTCCAAGGCCCTTGGAACAAAGAGAAAAATAAGGTAAAGTGCTCTTGAACTAGTGATAGAAACTGACATGCTACATTTCATTAAATTTTTCATATATACTCCCAAATAACTTTTAACAACCATGCACCTCCTTCCCTTTTAATTGACATCTGAAAATCTTCATCACAAGTTCAGCTGGTTGCAACAGATTTAAATTTTAGTTGTTTTACTGTCTTGTAAATATTAATATTTTAAAAATAAATGTTTCATTATTTTAAAAATATAATCAAAGGAATACGGATATGATAGTATTTTCATGTCCCACATCCTCCATGTAAGAATGAGTGAAGGAGCTCTTCCTTTAACAAGCACTGTTCTAGAGCACGTCTCTCCTTCCTTGAACTTATTCCCATTCTAATACTCGACAGAATCTCATCCTAATTGAATGTACTTTATATTTGAGAGACTTTTTTTCTTGATGAAACCTCTTTGTAAAATATGTATATAAATTAAACTTTTTTATTTCCTCTCACCATAAAGCAGTAGTGTTAAATTCTTTTTTATACTCTTATCATTGTGATAATTAATAGGAAACAGCCAACAAAAACTTCATAAATATTCTAGAAACTCTGATATTTGTTAAACGAAAAGTTAAAATGTCATTGGAAATGCATTTCGTAATGAGATAATTGAGGCTTTTTCAATTATTATAATAATTCCTTAAAAATGACTGGATTACTTATTGTTAGAATGAGGCAGGGTTTGGCATAAATTCAATTCATGTTTTTCATTCTAATAGATATAAGCACTAGAAAATTTTGTTCACATAAATAAAAAGCGGCAAATTAAGGGAATTTTGTTATAGTTACATTATTCCATTTGGTTTTATAAACTTTTCCTCTAATTTATCTCAAAAATCACTTAATTGATCTGTCACAAAAGTTATGCTTAATGATCTATAATCCAACAACTCAATTAGGTCCTTTGTCATTTGCATGGAAAGAAAAATTGGAAAACCACCCGATGTTCAAAAGGATTTGCCACCAAGTCATTAGTTATTTACTGCTCAACCTTACACCAATATTTCCATTTGTTCTTTTGTTTGGTATTGAGAATAAGGTTTGTCCGCCTCAGGAAACCACACCCCAGTGAGGTGCCTGATGGGTGAGGGGTCTTTCAATCTTTTGTGAGGGAGTAGAAGGGCGTCTGTAAAATTGGCGTTGGGGAAGGAGACTTGGAATGACGCTGGCGTGCCTGCGAGCTCTCTGGCACATCAGCCTAGGCGAGAACACATGCAGAGGCAGAACATCTGGAAATGGATTCCCTTGCAAAGTCCTGGTGTTCTCCCAGGAGAATGCGCACTCCAGTTTAAACCCACTGATGTACGCAATCTTTGTGGGTCAATTTAAGAGCTGAGGTGGTGGGGTACATGGAGAATGCCACAGGAATACAGAAGTGGGGCCTTCTAATTAGAGGAGATAGGAAGGTCCCCATTGAACTGAGTCTTGAAACAAGCATGACTTTGGCAGACAGAGGAGGACATCTGGATAGAAAATGGGCAAAAGAGCAGAAACACAAGGCTGCATGGGAAACGCCCAATCCTGTTGAGTGGCTGGAATCCCTAGTGCCCCTTGTTGTATCTGTGGTTGTGTCTCTGCGTGTGCATACACGGTGTGATGTTCAGGAGGCAGGGGTTAGGATTAGCTTCGAGAGATCCTCTGCCACCAGCATTACATGGATTCTGCCCAACTAGCAGCCTCAAACTGTGCTTCCCTCTTTTTCTCTACTTGGTTCCTGAGGCATAGTTTCCTCAAAGTTCATTCCTCTTCAAAATCACAGCCTCTTCAGTTTGATGAGCATTATTTAACCATTTATATTAATGTGCTTGTCGAAAACCTCCATAGACCTGGGCCCCTCAAAGACATTGCATGATGAAGGTAACAGTACTGCCAGCTGACTCCAGAGCACTACTAGACACACATGTACATACAACTTTTCAACAAGGCAAGATAAGGAAGACTTGAAAAGCAATTATGGATCTAAAAATAGACCTGCATTCTCTTAAGAGTCAAGTAATATATTCTTGGTATCAATCAACTCCTATTTCATTGCAGCCTGAATCATAACTCTAGTCCTAAAATCTTTATTTGTCTATTGAAGTCTCTGGACAGAGAAAAATCCTGATTTATTCCATTGTAAGATGGACCTGTGTTTCAATTGCTGTTCTTTTAAAAACATATAGGAAATAACGGCCAGTACTTTTGCCTGGCCAGTACTTTCCCTCCCCGTTTGTGTTAAATGAATTCTGCCCTTTTGTAGGTAACGCCTATTTCTTATTATCTGGGCTAGTCTATCTGCTCCTAACTATCCCCGGTCACAGGGACAGGCCTAAGGCCAAACAAAATCTGGCCAGTTGGAGCCCATGGACACGAAGATATGTCCAAAGATGAGCATGGGTCTTAAGCTGGATCAACAAAAGCCCTTCTCAAGACCTTTTGCCAGAGCTGTTGGAGAAGATGGTTATTGGGCTGGAATAAATGGATTAGGTAGTTTTGGATAAATGGCAGCCGTGTGAACCAGCACGTGGAAGAGCTTATCATCTGGTTGGAGAGGAACACAGCCACAAGACAACGGTTTCCGCTAGTGGACCCAACCATGCCCGTGATAAAGATTCATCTTTTGGAATTGCTAGCTATATGAGCTTAAAAAATCCACGAAAACCCATTTTTGCCTAACTGGATCAAGTCATATTTCTGTTTCTTGGAACTAAAGAGTCTTGTCTAATAAATGTCTAAATTTCCCTGATTTTTCACATATATTTTACATTATGGTGTTTCTGTTATAGGTACTTCTATTTTAAACCTATATTAAATTTGAAAGCTACTCATCATATTTCTTTCCCTTCCTTAGACTTATTTTCCATTATTTGGATTACACTCTTGAGTATAATCTAATTTAAGATGGTATATTCTTGAAGCTCCTCTGTGTCTGAAGGTTGGTTCCATATAATCTTCATCCTTGACTATTAGTATGGATAAATCAAAGTCAGATTCAGATGAAAATCCTTCTTCCTCAAGACTGTATTCTTTGCTCCTCTGTTTTCTAGCATGTTGCCCCATAGATGAGAACCTGTATGTTCGCATGATTTGTTTCCAACCATATGTAACCTGTCTCTAGACACTAGTAAAATTTTCTCCTTCTTCTGTGTATATCAAAAATTCTGCATATGTCTAAGTGTATATGTTTCTAAGAACATGTATTTAATTTCCAAGAACATTTTGATGTTTATTTTTCAATAATAGTCTACTCTTGTTCTATGTATGTGATAATCTATTGAAATTTTCCGAAGCAATGACTAAAAACATTTATTTTAAAGTTCTGTGTTCTTTCCTAGGTTAATGCTACTTCCTTTGGAAAAAAATCTTCTGATCAATTTGTTGTCTCTCTTTCATGCATTAAAAAAATTGTCTAGTGATTCTTAGGCTTTTTTTCAAGTATTTAAACAAGAGTGCCAGCAATGGTAGGGGGTAGATTTCCTTGGCACACGTGCGCATCGTCGTTTTCTTACCATGCAACAGAAAGCCTAATGACAGCAACTCTGGGTGCAGCACACACACCAGGACTGGGCTAAGCAGAGTGCCACGGGGCGGAGATGGAAGTTTGCTCTCTGGGGCTCCATTTGCACAGGGAAGCTAGTTTTTCTCAGTAGCAACAATGCTGAATTTGCTTGATGCTGCTTACACTCAGTTCAGCCACCTTGACATTTTGTTTTCAATGTGCCTTTTTTAGTGAATAGGTAACTAGGAGTCTTCCCCTATAGTGAAGTCATAAATTTAGGAGTAGTCTAAATATTATATTAGACTATTGGCTAATTACTATCAGAGAGTACATTATTTAAAAACCACAAAATGGTAGTTGGGTTTTGAATTCTGCAGTGTTAAAATGGGTAATATTTATCTACCTCTTTATTTAATCCACATGTTCCCTGCAGTATAGATATCATTATTCCTATTTTGCAAATTATAAAAGAAACTCCAGCCAACATGTTATTTCACCTATCCCTGAGGGTGTGTGCTGCAGAAACATACTCTTCCAGGCTCATAAAAGGGGCAAGTCCATTCGAAATCACAAAAAAATTACGTGTTAGGCAAGACTCAAATTAAAGTTCTTTAACTTAAAAAATGCTATATAAATCTTCCTGAGAATATCTGCATTGAAGCTTTTCTAAGCCAAAAGATTTTCTTCTATGTTCTATGGAAAAAATCTTGGTTCCATTTGTTTGGGCATTTCAACATATTTGAAACTACTTCTCGAGAAAATATCTTCAGTTCTTTCTTACACATTTCTGGGGCTTCACCTTCGAAGGGAGCAGGAAGTGTGGGGGATATTGGATGGCAGCCCCCCTGGCAAGAACAAAGCTGGCGCGTTGGTTTTCACCATCAAAATAGAGATCCTGTCTCCAGGTTGCCTAGTACATTAGAGCACAAGCATTTTATTTAATCAACACCTCAGAAAATCTGACATTTAGGGGCTTGCCAAGGGACTCAGTCTCCAATTGACTCTCCTGCGGGCCCGGCGTGAGGCAAGCGTGAGTCATATGCCAAGTGAGACAGCAATCTAAGAAAAACAGTGCCCGCTTCCTCTGTTGGCTTCTTACAAGCTCCGTTCTTTTATCATTAGAATTCTAGAGCAGCAGTCCCCATCTTGTTGGCAACAGGGACCGGTTTCCCGGAAGACAATTTTCCATGGACTGGGGTGGGGTGGGCAGAGCTCAGGAGGTGACGTGAGCGACGGGGAGCGGCTGTAAACACAGATGAAGTTTCGCTCGCCCACTGCTGACCTCCTGCTGTGCAGCCCAGCTCCTAAGTTTCATGGAAGATAATTCTTCCACGAACCAGGCATGGCGGCTGGGTGGGGGGCACAGCTCTGCGGCCCAGTTCCTAACAGGCCAGGGACTGATACTGGTCTGTGCCTGGGTTGGGGACTGCAACTCTAGAGAATGAAGTATGAGGCCTACTTTTATTTAGCTTCCTATAATGTACTATTCAGCCATTACACTTGATCAAAATGTGATATGAAATGACCAGGCTTATTGAATAAATGAGGCTCTCAGACCCAGTATCCCCCAACTCCTTTCTGCCTTGGTTTCCAAGGTCAGGATCAAGTTGTGTCTTTACTTCTACTTTTGCATGGACCCCCTCCACCTTCTTCCGCCTTTTCCATCACATATATATCTGAGCTCTCCTAGTGCTTCTTCTTAACCATTTAAGGAAAATGTGGCTTTTTAAAATAGCATTCATCAATATACTTTTATTTCCCATCACTTAAAATAAAAATTATCCCTTTTTCTAGACTTTTCCAGTTTGAATAATACCAATACTGACAAAAAGCTGCCTGGTATCCCCTTTGAAACTCACTGTGATTTAAATTAGAAATAAAATGGATCCTTGACGGATCATAAAAAAGAAAAGGGGTTAGGCTACGCTCTCGCCTGACCCTCGGCAGGCAGCATGCACCAGGCGAGTGTGTGAACACGGCGGGCGTCTGGGGCCCTGGGCATCTCACCTGGTCAGGAAGGCCTCCTCGAGCAGGTCTGCTATGTGATGTCAGTTCTTGATAAAATCATTAACTTTTTTAATGTTCAATAACAGAAAAGAGCATTCTTTGACAAAATCTAAGAACCTAGACGTTGGAGCCTTATCTCTGCCATCATGCAGACAGACGATATTACAGATCTCTTTCTGTATCTCAGAGAAGACAAGTGACCTGTAATGCCACTCTGTAACACTAGACATCCCAGGTGCCATTCCCTGCGCCACGCCCACCTCAATTCGAAAAGCCCCTGCTTGACACAGGCCTCTGCCCCACCCAGACAACCTCGGCCTCTCATCTTCTGTCTCTGCCTCTTCACCTGTTGTTCCAAACACTGGCGATCAGTGGTGACAAATTGTCACCGTTCTTGTGCAGTGCAACATTTTATTAGGTATTTTTAAGAAATATTAAAACAATAAAAAAGAAATTTTCGCTTTTTCTTTTAACATAGATTACAAAGCTTTTTTCTTGGCCTGTTCTGTCCTTTTACTTCCTTACCGAGAGCTTAGGTTTTCCCATCTAGAAGAGCCACTGAGCATGTGCAGTTGATTAGCCCATGGTTGCTGTTGTGGCGCTCACGTGTGTGCCCTTCCCACATTGAGTCTGCACTCGTCAATACACCGAAGTGTTTCAGTTGAACTGAAGCGGCTACAACTTTCTCTTTTCTGAATGACCGGCCCGGAGGTGTGTGACTGTCTGATCATTTTCCCTCCGTGGCCTCTCCCTGCACTGGTGGCTGCTGCGCCCTGAGAGTTCTGTGCACCCTGCCACTTGGGCGTGCCCGACGCCTGGCCTGCCACCCCTCGACACAGACCCTGCAGACAGACCAGCCCACTCTCCTCAGAAGCCCCAGGTATATCAGCTCTCCCTCACGCTTCCATTTCATGATTTGCTCCTTATTTTCTGTGCATCACAATTTCATTTACTCTCTTGCAAGTTCAGCTATGCATTTAAAATTAGGTCCATTATATAAAATTCAGAATTTCAAGATGCTTGGTAGCAAAAGGGGTTTCAGGACATTTAACCCATAATTTGACTGTAGATATAAGGAAAGGGACCTTACTTTTAACTTACAGCATCTGTTTCCCTTCCACAGCCTTCCCTGTTCAACTGTGGAAGAAGGGGATCTCGGGCTATCCAGGCTCAAAACCGTCTCTCCCTTCAGGGGCAGATGACTCCGTGAAGAACCCCGGGAGAATTGCAGGGACAGATGGAGAACCGGGAGAGAGAGCCTCTTAGGTGCCCAAAGAGGAGAAGTTGCACATATGCCTTCAGGGCTGGCTATCACAAAAGGCTGGCTACTTTCCCCTTGAGTTTTCAGAGCACACCCTTCTCTTTCCTCTTGAAAGCGCTCATCTTCCTGGCGGGCAGCACAAGCCCTCCCTCTCCCTGCGGAGGCCCCTCCCGCCAGCGGCCTGGCTCCCACTGCCCCGGGCTCACGATGCCCACACCGCTCCTTCTGCCGCCCTGTCACCTGCCTTCCCGCTCAGTGCGAAGCTCTCAGGGCCCGGTGAACACACACCTCTTAGCCCCTCATCCGTAAAACTGGCTTCCTGCCTCCAAGGTCTCAGGGAAGAGTAAATGAGACGGCCCTTGCGGAAGAGCTAGCAGGGTACAGGGGTGACATCAGTAACGGCAACTTTAATATCATGGTTAGGCACAGGGCCTGGCTGCGTAGCTGGCCATAGCATCCTCAGTCCTCTGAGAATGGTGCTTCTTGCACTTGGCCTGCATCAGAACCCCTGGAGGGCTTGAGAAAATAGACATTGTCCAGCCACCCCCAGTCTCCCACAAGCTCCTGGTGCGGTGGGCTGGGTGGGGCCCAGTGACACTGGTGCTCCCGGTCTGGACCACAGCGGGGAGGGCGTCCTTCAGCACCTCCCTCGGGGGCCCTGGCTGGCTGGCTCTTTCTCTTCCAGCTGAATCATCTGCACCTAAGCTCTGCATCCTCATGTGTTTTCTTTCCTCATCTTACTAAAACCTGTTCCCCGCCATATTTCAAAACCAGAGATGTCTCCAACAACAGGCGCTGGAGGTAACCAATAGACCAGTTGTAAAACTCCCATCCAGTCCCTGCTCTCAGAAAGCAGGGATATCTTCCTCTTTTTTAAATGATCAGATTCCATTTTCCATCTCAATGCTTTTCACATGTCTCTCATTTCATGGGAAGTTGCCTCAAGATGCCCTCAAAGTTAAAAGTGACATTTTCCTCCAGATAAAAGTAGAGCTGAAGTAATTACTTGCAGAAACTATAATAGAAATGGTTTCAGAAAGACAGAATGAGGAAATGACTTATAAAAATAAAACACATTCCAAATGGTTGTAAAATACACCAAAAACAAGAAGACAAAAAATAACAGGGGGAGGGTGAAAAGCTGGGGGAAGGAGACGCGAGCAGGGCAGGGGCTCCAGGGGTCTGGGAGGCGGCTGGAGGTGGCGCGTCCGCAGAGTGGGAGCAGGGCCGGATCCCAAGATGCTGCAGAAAACGGTGAGACACAGCAAAGAGACTCCAAAGTCCCACTGTCAAAAAGGTCATCTAAAGCCGTGGAGAGACGCTTCTAACATCACCTGGGGAAATGGGCCCTCGCCAATGAATGAGTTTAGTCTGAGTCTCCAAGAATGATCTCAGATTTCTGCATCAGTGACTCCACCTGCGACCTCAGCCCTGTCAGTTTAGGTGGCCAGTTTGAATATTTTTGCCTTATTAATTACTTGTATTAATTGCCTGAAGTTTGGGACAGATTGAATAGCACAGATTGTGAAGATGACTTATTCAAGCTGTTACCTGGTTTAGGACTAATGAATAAAACATATATTTTTTTTAAATATTGAAAAGATTCTCTAATAGGTTCTTGTTTCAAGATAAGTTCCCTTCCAAATAGCTTTAGAAATCACAAAACGGAAACATACCATAAAGCAAATGGAGAAAAACTTAGTGACTAATCACTGTGCCTGAACGTCGCACTCTTCTGAGACACACACACAGCAGAATCACTATGGTGGTCCCCTTCATCCAAGGTTTCACCTTCCTCCGTTACCCATTACCAATCGCAGGTTGAAAACATTAACTGAACAATTCCAGAAATAAACAATTCATTAGTTTTAATCTGTTCACACTTCTGAGTAGTCTGATGAAATCCCACGCCATCCTGCTAGGGACAGGAATCCTCCCTTTGTGCAGCAGATCCAAGCTGTCTACGCTCTCACCTGCGAGTCGCTTAGCGGCAGTCTTGGTTATCAGACCGACCGTGGCAGTACCGCAGTGCCTGTGTTCGTGTAACCCTCACTGTGCTTAATAATGGCCCCACAGTGCAAGAGCAATGATGCTGGCATGTTGTTACCCTTGTTCTATCTTATTACCGGTATGGTTGTTAATCTCTTACTGTGCCGAATTTATAAACTAAATTTTAACATAGGTATGTGTATATAGGCAAAACATAGTATGTATAGGTTACAGGCATGCCCTGGGTGTCTTGCAACATATTGCTCCTGAATAAGGGGCTACTATACCTAGAAGTTATTCAAACACTGCATAGTGTTTAGCATAAAAGCAATAAAAAGTAGCACCACGATTTTTCCCTATAGCCCTCCCTGCTGACATTCAGCCTGCCTTGGTCATGTGCATCTGCCTGTGACAATGAGAAGATCAGCACCAGGGCCTGTCATCTTGAGAAACTTGTATGGAATTGTCTCTAGCCTCATCCAAAGTCAACAGACTACACAGCCAGTAAATTAAACGTTTCACACACAAACCACCTGTTAACTCACAATTATGGTGGCCCAAAATAACTTGGCTTTGTTGGCCAGAAAACACTCACCTCAGCAAAACCCACCAATCCCCAAAATAACCTGCACGAGATGCCGAGGCCCCAGCCTCAGGCTTTCAGCGTCAGTCCCGGGTGCGGAGGTGGACGCTGTCCCCTGGGGAAGTAAGAACTGTTTCCCCTCCGCCTCCTGAAAGGATGGGCACCCACACCC
This sequence comes from Avahi laniger, assembly GCA_963575035.1. Classification (NCBI taxonomy): domain Eukaryota; kingdom Metazoa; phylum Chordata; class Mammalia; order Primates; family Indriidae; genus Avahi; species Avahi laniger. The sequence goes on from CAUYSK010105901.1 coordinate 11,612, forward strand.
CACCTTTCAGTGCCACTTGGGGTAGAGGCACCCTCAGTATGACCACAACTTACCAGGGCTTTCCTAATAGGGTTATTTTGGATTTTAAAATAAAGTTCATTTTCTTTTTCTTTAGTACAGAAAGTCAGGGAAACATAAACAATTGGAATGAAAATAATCCCTCATCCCCAAGATAACCACGGTTTACATTTGGCTTCTTTTCTGGGTAGTCTTTCTTTTTTTAGGAGCTTTTAGGGTAAATGTATAACAGAATTTCTTAAATGTGTGAAGAAAATCAGATATGTCACCCCACTATGTTTATGTACTCACTTTATACTCAACAGATTTAAGACGCAATTTTTGTTCATCTTTTGTGTCAATTTAAACAATTATGTAATACTGTGCTGAATCAACTGTGGCCTCCAGCAAATAGTGTCTACAGGTTTCAACTTTCTCATCTGTAAAACGGGGATATGAACAAGGTGCTCGCTCATTCGGAGCGCGGCCCCGCGCCTGCCCTGACAATGGTACCTGGGCAGACCGAGGCCGGTGAGTGCGGCCGTTCCGGGGCGTTTGATCACTGCAACGTTCATCTGTCAGCAGTGCACATGCAAATGCAGCGGGTGCACGAATAAGGCTGTTTAGTTCAGCATCGTTTCCATGCGACACTGATGAGGAAAAACAACCGGTCCCAGAAGGGACAGTCTGCAGGTTCTGGAGAAGCCAGGTCTGTGTGGGCTCCTCCCAGTGCCCCCGCTTCCTCCCACAGCCCAGAGCTGTGCACACGAGGTTCGCGGGGTCCGGACTGTGCCGGTGTGGGTGTGTGTGAGGGAGTGTGTCCTGCGACGGTGTCCTGGGCAGGGCTGGCTCCTACCGGAGCCCCAAGCCGCCCTGGGGTAGGCTCCAGCCACCCGTGACCCTGGACCGGAGTCACTGGACAATGATTATCTGGTTCTAACGATCTTTCTTAAATGTGTGTATAGCTCACATTTATTCCCATGTTTATTACTAAAAATGTTTTGGTCTTTATTTAGAAGTTGGGGATGTCTTTGTGACCAGAAATCTGCCATAGGAACTTAGTTTTTGTTTATACCGAATAGTCTGTGGTCAGATGAGTTTTAATAGCTGTTGTTTTGCTTAAAGTTAACAGTTTCCAAGAACCCATCAAGGACATTAACTGAGGACTTACTGTATAATTATGAGTGGTCATGATCTTTTGAAAATCTGGAAATTGAAGAACGAACGTGATTACATGGGGCTGTAGAAACTGCAATCTTAATACTTTGGGGAACCTTCCCTAAGGATGGTGTATCTCTGTGCCCCAAGAGTCCAGGAGTGGCGAGGCCAGGGGAGGAGGAGGAGAGGGCCCTGACACACACAGTTCTCAGGAGCGAGGCCTAGGGACTGCGGGGGCAGTAACCTGTGGATCCAAGGAGCCTGGCAGGCAGGGCGGGCGAGGCTGGCCTGGCTTCCAGCCCAGTGTGTAAGCGAGTCCCAGCCAGGCACCAAGGACTGGTGACAGGGCTACTCTGTTCCTCTCCCAGCTACCAGGCCACCTGTTCTCTCCCCTCGTTGTTATCACCAACTCCATCTAGAAATACAGCCCAAGATTCTTGTTTTCTACTGCCGAGTTTTTCTAGTGCCCGTGAGATCTGGAGTTTTCCTACTGCTTCTTTGCATCACCTGGTATGGCCCATTCTTGGCTCACTGCTCACGTGTGCGTCTCGCCCCTCATCAGGGAGCGTCACGTGGTCCTGATGCCTGTGTAGGACTGCAACGGGGTCTCTTTCTCCCAGTCTGTCCTGTATAGACCCCCACAGGCCCTCACCTTTATGATGGATTCTGCCCACCCTGGATTCTGCTGGACGCCTCCACGAGTCGAGCTGATCCTGCCTCAGTGCACACATTTTCACTCCAGCCTGCCCAATGGCCAGTGCTGTCCTTGGGTGTGTTCCAAGGCCCCCACCACTGGACACAAGAACACCAGCCCTGTGCTCACAATCAAATGTCTTAATAGGTCACGTTTTCTGCGTGGTTATCAAAACCCAGGCTCCCATCTGCAGAAAACTAGTTCATGGGAAGATAAGGTTGCTACTTGCTTTTTCATTCCCAAATATATACATACATACACACACCTACATATACGTATGTACATATATATGCTTTGCCAAAGCTACCATCTGTGGACTTACAGAAGGCCTTATCCACTGATGTGGTATTCCACCCAGCATTGCTTCTGATCAAGGAACTTCGTTTACAGCCAAAGATGTGTGGCCATAGGCCTGTGCTCGTGGAACTCACAGGCCTCACCGTGTTCCCCAGCATCTGAGGCAGCTGGCTTGACAAAATGGTGAAATAGCCACTGGAAGACTCAGTTACAGAGCCAGCTAGGTGGCAGCACCTCACGGGGCCGGGCCAGGTTCTCCAGAAGGCAGTACATACTGAGTCAGCTTCCAGCCTACGTATGGTCAAGGGATGGAAAGAGGAGTGGCACCACCATTATCTCCAGCAACCCACTAGCAAAACGTTTGCTTCCTATTCTCATGACATTTATGTTCCACTGCCTGGAGGTCTTAGTTCCAGAGAAACCAATGACACCACTCAGGAGACAACATTTCCACCGGCCTGGAGGCTAAGAATGTCACGGCCACTTTGGGCTCCTCATGCCTCAGCATCCACAGGCTAAGAAGGGAGTCACTGTGGGGCTGGGGAGACTGATCCTGAACCTCCAGGGTATACCGGGTCCCTTAGGGAGCTAACATTGTCATGCCCTGTGATGAAGGTCAATGGAAAGCCACAGCAACCCCACCCAGGCAAGACCAGGAATGGGCCAGACCCTTCAGGAAGGAAGGTCTGGCTCACCCTGACAGGTGAAGAACCACGACCAGCTGCAGTGCTGGCTGGAGGCAAAGGGAACACAGGAAGGCAGCAAACGAGGATGTCACAAACACTAGCCACGATGATGTGATTAGTCGCAGAAACAAGGGCTGTAACTGTCATGGACATTTCCTCCTCATTTTGTTAGGAATACGTTCAGGTGTGTAGACACATATATTAAGTAAATATTTTTGTTTTCTTCTCTTATTCCCTTAACACATAACATAATTGACTTTATATCTGTATTTAATTATTGTAAACATCATAGCATTTTAAGTTACAGGATATCACAAGAGAAAACATCAATGACGGACTTCACCTTCTCTTGTGGGGAGGGGATCATGCATTTTCAACTGTACACAGGACAGTTGTATCATTTTAGTTAGAATTATGACTTTGTTTTTGTCTTTATTTGAGGATTAGGTGTGACTTAAAGACATGCAAGTAGGTAGCAAATTGATAAAGGGTAGACTTGTGGTGGTTAATTTCATGTGTCACTTTGACTGGGCTAAGTAAGTGCTGCCCAGATAGGTGATTAAACATTTCTGTGCATCTGTGAGCTGGTCATGGAAGAGACCAGCATCTGAGTCCATGGCACGAGTAAAGAAGACCCCCTCACCAGTGTGGGCAGGCATCATCCAATCTGCTCAGGGTCTGAATAGGACAAAAAGGCAGAGGAAGGGTAACTTTGTTCTCTGTGTTTGATCTGGGACATCCATTTTCTCCTGCCCTTGGACATCAGAGTTCCTGATTCTTGAGCCTCCTGACTTGGACACTTAGATGCATTACATCACCAGCTTGCCTGGGTTTCCAGCTTGCGGATGTCAGATGGTTAGACTTCTCGGTTTCTGTAATCATGTGAGCCAATTCCTATGATAAATCTCTCCCCTCCCCTCTCTACACACACACACACACACACACACACAC
>CAUYSK010105903.1:0-18223 GCA_963575035.1 Avahi laniger
CAAAGGCTGCCCTGAGAGTTTCACAATTCCCCATCCACAGCAGAAATGCCTCTATGTCCTCTACCTTCTCCTTCCAGTCTAGGAATTCCCAATCTCAGAGTGTCACTGACTTTTCTGCTAAGTTTTATTTGAATAAAGCAAGTTACTTGGAGGCAAGCCGTCTCTTAATTTAAAAATATTTGATTAAAGGGGAAATTGTTAACTCAAATTTGCTAGCTGAATGGGCTGGTTGCTGAGGCAGGATGAGTTCGACCAGGGTGGTCCTCTAAGTCTGCCTTCACCCCACCTTTATGCACTCTGCCAGGGGATGAAGCACACTGACTTCATTACCCATATTCTCATTCCTCTTTGTGGATTTCTCAGCTACACCCCATTGCTCTCCTTTCGAGAAGCTTCCTGGAACTGTGAAAGCAATCACAGCGCTCCCACTTTAGGAGCTGGCCCAGCTCAGCTGATCCTGAAAGGGCCCTAGCCAAAATTTGTGTTGCACCCTAACAACCTTCAAATATTTTGCTACACAAGCTCGAGAATTTGTTGTGGTGATAGTTGCTGTTCGGTTTTGACTTGGGCTTTAAAAGTGTGGCAGACAGCCAATTCCATATATCATTGCATAATTCCTATACCATGGGCAGTAGGTATTATCTAGCAAGGTTTTACTACAAATATAAAATATATTAATAGAATAAACAACAGTATTTGCACATAGCTCTTTTTATTTTATTTCCAATAGATATTTCTGTTGTATTCCCTGAACTTATTGGAAGTTTAAATTTTTCTCTACCAATGATTAACATGTTTAATCTTTTAGAGAAATGGTAAAATAGTAAACTGCTCTATTAATATTATTGAATAGCTCTTATGTTTTAAACACAACAAAACAGCACTTGGTGCTTTCATCTATTATCACATTTAAAACTCTAAATTACATTTTAGCCAGTGCCTGTGGCTCATGTCTGTAATCCCAGTTATTCGGGAGGCTGAAATGGGAGGATCACTTGAGGCCAGGAGTTTGAGAGCATCTCTGGGCAACATAGCAAGAACCCCATCCCATCTCTAAAAACAATTAAATTAAATTAAAAACCTCCTAATTCCATTGTAAGGCAAAAATATTTATTTTTTTTTCTTTTTTTCTGATAGATTGAGCCTCCTTTATGATAAACTGAATTCAAATACAGGCATCTCTAATCCCAGAGTGCCTGTATGTGCATTTATGTAATTAATTTGGTCTAAGAATCGGCAAAATTAAATAAATGCTAGATTTCTAGAATTTATCAAAAAAACTCCCAATGATTGACTATTTGTTGCTGATTTCCCTATTATAATATGCAGAATAGAAGTTTAGATTTTGAGATCAGTATGTTCTCCTTATTTGACCTTGTATTTCCACAAAAGCCAATCTGTCATTAAATGTACCCAATTTTTCACCAAATCCTTTAAATGTTTTCCACAATTTATCTGTTCTGTGTATCAGTCTTGATCACTCTCCTTAAGAGCTGTACTCAATAGTACACTTACTGTATTAGTAGTTTGGGAAGTACTATATCATATTATATCACTACTTTTAAGTATGACTTCCTTCCGTGCCATGGACTGGGATTAGATTCCTTTGATTTCAATTTCCCAGCAGCATCCAGACATTACGAATACTGCTTCCAGTGTGTTGCATAAAGTCGGGAATCTTCACTTGTCCTACCAGGTCTGAGCCTCATGATGTCACTGACATTATCATTATCAGAAGAATCAGAGGGTCCACTGCACCTGTCTTCCATGACTAAGCTCTCAGAGAGCCCTCCGAATGTCTGTTTCAGACAACGAAGGAGGTGTTCTGACTTTGTTTTTCTTTTGTGCTATAGGCGGAAATTGTAAACCTACGAAAATAAAAATAAAACAAAGTAAAATAGAATTACAACTTCTGTTTAACCTATTTAGGACATGACATTTTAAATATATATGTGTCTATGAAAAAATGTATATCAAAAAGTGATTTAGAACAGGACATTTGAAAATAAAATTCATTCTTCTTTGTATAGATACTTAGTCTATTTTTCAGACCTTAATATACTGTAATTATTGTCCTTAACTATTAGTATCTACATCTGCAAAAATGAAAAATTATTGCATTGCAGAGATGTGGAACTTAAGATTTATTTGAAATTTTCAAAAGAATATCCCTCAATGTAATATATTTCTGTAAGAACAGTACAGACCTTTGTCCTAGATGTTTTTATTAATAAATATTTTCAATTGTTATGAATCAATATTTAGATTAAATTTTGGTTCTAAACCTCTGAAGTACATTGGGTAATACAGAGGTAATTGATTTCAATTCAGTTTACTTCGAATTCTTCAAGTTCATGATTAGACAATTTGGAAAAATCTATAGGAAATAACCTTCTATTTCCTTCTAGAATTAGAACTATTTCCTTCTGTGCTTCCAGAAGTATTCTAAGGGAACTGCTCAGTTCATGAGTGTAATTGTCTGAGTGAACTTCATAATCTATAAAAGCATAAAAAACTCTTGTCTTTAAGAATAAGTGATTTGAGTGAATTCTATTATCTATATTATTTTATATTTCAGTGCTGTTATGCTTGAACAAAAGCAGTGGATGTAGTCTTTAAAACATTTTCAAGAATTAATAATTGCAAATAATCTTTTATCTTCTTTTTAAATAAAGTTGTCTAAGTACGTGAGATGATTTTAATACTTATCTTTTTATTTCTTATCTTTTCTCATCCTGTTAATGAGCATAAATGGTTTTCAAAGTAATATTCACAGGACTATTAGACCATTGTAAATTCAGGTGGCATCCATATTGATAGCAGAATGATGGTGAGAAACTTCCCTCATTAAATGTCAATCAAATTCATCAGCATGATACTTCCATGGGTCTGCACAACTGAAAGAAGCAGTCATTCTTGTTTCATTGTTATGTGTATTTATGCTTGTTCTCAATTTAACCAACAACTGGGGCTGGAACCATTCTTGAAACAGATTAGATGATTGGATTCTTTTTAATGTAATTCTGAAAATTGAATTCTATGCTTTTCTTAGACACTTCTTAAATATTTGTGGTCATCCAGGATAAGCCACAGAAAATTTTTGGCCAGCTAGTATAATCTTCTTTTGCAAGCAGTGTATACTATTCTTGTATGTACACCAACAAAATTATATCTGAATAACTGAGATCTAATCCAGGAGAATCTCAAGTAGGTTTCACAACATTTTAGTGCCTAAATCCACTTAAATAATTTCAGCTATCACCTTAAAAACCTCCTTTAAAAGGATTCACCATCACCTGCTGTAAAAACTGAACTTGAGCAAGATGCGTTTTATTAATCAAATCCACGAGGCAGTCAAGACATTACTTCTCTTGGGATGAAAAGGAAAAGAATGATTTCACAAGCAGATGAAAATTACGTATATAACTCTACTTCTCTGGGTAGGATCCAGTACATGTTTAATCTTGAATTTTTCCGTTTTCAAAGGCTTGCCAAGTTAGCTCTCAAACATTTCATGAAACATGTTGCTGTGAAGCTACATCAAACACTAGTCTAATTTCTGACAGGTTACTCTATACATTGCACATACCTGGCCTACGAAATAGGGTAAACTAAAATTCACCAAAAAAGAATAAAAAGCCTCATATTACAATTCTTAAGGATTTCAAAAATCAATGATCCTTCGGACGGAGAATAGGCCATTTATCATTACTATCACTTTGATGTCAAGAAAAAGAAGAAAATCAGAAAAACATTGCCTTTTAACATCGCAGTTGATATTACTAGCTTTAGAATTTACAAAGCACCTTACTCTTCCATTACTTCTCACAATGTCTCATGCAGCCAATATTAATATTGCATATTATAATAATTACATTTGAAAGCTGAGAACTGAGGGTCAAGGAACTTACATCATCTCCCGAGGTCATGCAGATGATACGTGATTGTTCTAGGATTCCATCTTCAAAAGACTGAGAGTGAAATCTGTTTTTTCCATTCTATTTCCATGTATATTTTATTACCAGTACATCTAATTACGAATTGGAGAATAACCTTTATTTATTGAAATAACCTTAATCGGTTTGTTAATTAAATGCATCTACTCTTAATCTTATTTTATGCATATCTATTTATTTTTACATATTTAGAATGGCATTAAAGACTTTGGTAGGTAAATCTGTCCTCTATAGAAAATGTATATTATCTTTATTCTAAAGATGAATGTTGTCATCATTGTTACCTGACCGAAGTATCTGAAGAAAATCATGATTATACTGCTTGTTTTCAGAATGAATTTTTCTGTAGAAGCACATCCATGAACCGTAATCTCAGAGTTGGAAAATAGATGTAAAATATTATGTAATACATAAAAATTGTCAGTATTGTCAGTTATTAATGATATTCAGTGATGTGAAACAACTAAATAAAATAAGAGTGAAAAATGACCCTGTTTAATTGGTGCTTCTGGGAAATTTAGGTAGGTGTCTGAGGTCACTGAAGAAACTGGGCCAATTACCAGATGGTGTAATCAATATCTTTTTCAATTCTGTAAGTCTGAAATGTATGGTATTTTAAATGCTTTCTTTGTGTATTACATTAAATCAAGAAATATTCTCTTGGCTTCATGTTTGAGGTGGCAGCGTAAAAGTATTCTAGTTTGAGTGCTATGGTATTGCTGATCTCCATACATCTATGGCATTCTGATATAAGACTCCGAGAAATAAACAGAAAAAGGTTCATTTCAGAGAATGTAGCATGTTTTGGAGAAACTTTTAAGATTATTTTAAAAATTTTCTCTAAGTATTTGTGTCAGTAACAGTAGATAACTTATGCTTGTATTAAACAAACTTCGCATATCAACTTACATAAATCACAACACCAATAGTAACAAAACAAAACAAAACAAAAACCTAAACTAAAAAAAGGCCTGAGTGTTTGGATATGACCCAAAATCACTATTAAAGTTGTAAATTTTCCCATTAAATTGATAACAATGTAAGTAATTTCTCTGCATCAATGGAAATGCCAACATAATTCTGAGTAATAACATCCCTTCCAAGTGATCTGATATTTTGATTCTAGTTTTTATGAGCATGAGTATGTACTTGATTTTCAGGGACTTGTTTATAGATGGTGCTGAGTTGGAGGGCTACCCAAATCTGAAGGGATTCTTTGCTACTGTCCTTGTCCTGGTACAATGCTTTATCTATTTAGTAGATTTCATTTATCTAAAATGATAAATTTTCTTAGTAGATGTAGAGCCCAAATGAGTTATCTTTTTCCAGATATAGTAATGGTTATTAATGGTCCACCCTCACAGTTTTCTCTGATGCCCTTTCTGGCCATTCAAAGACAGGCATTTAATACATAACTGAGGACATTAGGGACAGAGTACTTTGCCTTGGGACAAATTGAATCTAGTGACTTAGCATCACGATCATGCTGCATAAGAGCTGTTGATTCCTGTACACGTGATAACTCTTACTCATTCATTAGTGGTTCTCTTGGTCAGATGGCGGACAGATGGAGCACAGCGGGACACTGTTTTCTGAGGGCTTCACTCTAACTCCAGGTTAGACTCCACAAAAAACATGTGCTGGCTTTATCACTCACAGACTACTTCTGGTGGAATACTTTGCATATTCCTCAACGACTTCTAAAATGTATGTGAAGTCACCAAACACTGTTGAAGGTTCTGAGTAAATGGTTAGATTTTTCTGCCTTTGATTTTTCAATTTTGATGCATTGCCTCTTGTTTTTATTGCTTTCCAGCTTTCTGTCTGTAGAATGGAAAGAGGAATAGCTATACACCATGCCCAACATTTTTATTTTGAAAAATTTCAAATCTATAGAAAAATTAAAACTAAAGTACAAAGAATACTAATGAATATCTTTCACTTATATTCACCAGCTGTGAATTTTTCCACATTTGCTTTTTTTGTGTCTCATTATCTCTGTATCTATCCATCTACCTACCTATGCATCTACATCTGTATGTCTATTTGTATTTTACACACACACACAGGGCTGCATCATTTTTCTAAATGCTTTAAATCTTTATTGTAGAAATCGTGATACTTTTTATCATGTATATGAAAGTCAGTAATAACTTAATAATATTAACTGATATACAGATTGGCTTATGCTGTGATTTCTCTTTTTTTTTTTTTTTTTGATCCAAGGTGAAATCAAGAATCAAGGCTCACATGTTACATTTGTTTCTTTCTTTCTTCTTCTTCTTCTTCTTTTTAAAATTTGGTCTCATTGGTCTTTTTCAATGGCGAATAGCTTCTTGTTTGTTTGCATGGTTCCTTGGTTTCCATAACACTGAATTTTTGAAGAACCCACAATAGCTATTACTAGAATGCTCTGCATTCTGGATTTGTCTCATTAAAAGGCATGTAAAACATTTTTGCTAAGAACACTACATAGGTGACATGTGTACTTAGGGCACCATAACAGAAGTCCCATAATTTTATGTTGTTCCATTATTGGTGATGCTAGTTTTAATGACTTGATCATGGTCATAACTGCCAGGAGTCTCCATTATAAAAGTGTGTGTGTGCGTGTGTATATGTGTGTGTGTGTGTGTGTGTGTGTGTTTATTTGTAAATAGTAAGTGAAGAATCACTGCTTTGTGACAATGTGGACATTCTTTTTCCTAAAAACTTTCCCCCAGTGGTTTGTATCATCTAATAGTGGTCCTTGCCAAAATCAGTTATTATTATGGATTGCAAAATGGTAATATTTCTAATTTTGTCATACTCTTCATGTTTATTAGCTGGCAGTCTTCTGTAAAAACTATGTTTCTCATATATATATATATATATACACACACACACACACACACACACATATTATCTTTCTAACTTATATTTTTAAGCTATTTTAAATATTTTAAGCATCTTGAAAATTTTAAAGAGATATACTAGAGTATATTCTGTAATTTCCATGATTTCTTATATTAACACATATATTATGTTAACACATATTTTGGTATATTACATAAAATCATAAAATTATTTCCTATTTGTACATATATAATTTGATTATGTTTCCTTTCAAAGCAACTTTTGTTAAAAGTAGAAAGAAGCCTTGAGTTTCAATTTTCTATTCAAAATAAGAAATTTTCTATTTTGTTTGTCTGCAGAAATGGATCATTCATTCATTCAGTCAAACTTTCCTGAGGACCTACTTCCATCAAGACACTGTGTTAGCTGTAAAATACTGACTAAACTTGTGTTTTGATCTCTGCTCATGAAATACGAAATGTGTGTATGTGTGTGTGTGTATATACATACATATATATAATTTCCCAAAAATAATAATATGTTCTGAAGGCCAATAAACATACATTTCTTCTGGCTACAGGTGACCATGTCACTTGCATTTATTGTAATACATTTTTTATTCATGGAATTTAAATGATGTTTTACATCAGAAACTCCCATGGAAACGCGTGGATTTATGACAGTACGTAATATGCCTAAAAGGCTTTATTTTTTCCTTTGAGGATTGATTATTTCTATGGAAAAGATTTCATTTTACAAAGATTTCAAATACAGTTTTAACTGGCAAAATATAAAGATAATTGTATCCATTCTGTAATCTATTATCATCATTTGATTAGACTCTAATAACAGTTTTCCTCAAACAATATTATTAAGACAGAATAAAAACATCATCTCCTTATTGGATTATCTTGTTAACTTGTTTTGGCTTAATATTTTGGCATCTCTTGGTAAATTTTTGGAATGAATAATGATAATTCACATAATCAAATCTAATAAAGGATATTTACAGCCTATATGATAATAAAGATACACACTTTCAGGACTATTACAGAGATACAAATACTTGTTTAGTAAAATATTCATCAGATGTTGCAGATAGAGAAAGTACAAATTTTGGAGTAAGAGACATAGGGCTTAAATTTTTCTCCTTCGTTTGTCAGATCTATGACTTTGTCAAGTTGCTTAATTTCTCTGAACATCAATTTTCTTATCTATAAAAAGGAGGTGGTAATGTGCAACAGACATTGTAACAGGCTGTTAAATTCTAGACACAATGTGTGTAATGTCTGATACATAGCAGTAATTTTTTTTTTGAATCCAGGGGTGCTTGCAACTAAACAACTTTAGGGGCGAATGGTCCCATATTGCCCTGAGCCAAACTCCAAATTCTAGTTGAGCTCAATTCGTACACTCTTAAAAACAATAATTCTATTTATTTTACAAATGCCATGTAAACTGAGAGCTAAGTACCAGCATTATAATTCACCTTTAAGACCTGATTTTGAGGTATAAATTTAAATAACTGTCTGTAATCTTTAAATGCAGAATCCAAGTTTTCTTCGAACTTTATCTTGTTCCAGTCAGGAAAACAGCTGAGTGCCTTCATTTTTTTTTTTTCCCCGTCAAATGTTTTTATTATCATATTTGAAGTTTTTGATTAAGTTGGCATTGTAAGAAACCCTTTTCTATTTTCTTTCATGTTATTCTTGACAAGCCCAAATCGGTAATCCTGGCTGGTATTACAAGCTTCTGTTTTTGGGTACATTCATTTATCATGGAATGAGTCACTTTGCTGTTTTTGTTTCCACTTTATTCTGAAAGGCACCAACAGAAATATTACAAGAATGTAGGGTTGTAGCAAATAAATTCTCATGTCGATCTGCACTGTGTCTCCTCAGCCAATCTAGCCTATGTAACATCATCTTTGAACAATAGAGAGTAATGGCAGGAGATGAAAGAACAGGTTCAGATAAAACAGAATTTTCCACCACCCCAAATACTCTACATTTAATCTGAAGCCAAATAATCTAACATAAATTTGTTTTTTATGACCTTTGTTCTGGTCTCCCCCAGTAGGAAAGTTTTTGTACCTGGTACCTCTTTGCTTTTTGTTTGTTGGCTTCTACTGTTTTCTTAATTTTAAATTCTAAGCCTCTGAGCATTTTGTTTATAAAAAAGATTCTCAATTCTACTTTTTATATGGTTTCTTAACCATTTTCAGTTTTGCTGAGAGAAGAGTCTATAAAATATGTTTACATGAAAGAAGAATCTTTTTAGATCATTATGTTAAAACTATAATAAAATGAAATTTAATTATTGATATACAAAATGTAAGGCAGACAATGTCATTCATTCATTTTAATATATTCGTACAGTTATGGCAATAGAAAACAGAAATTATGTGAAAGTTCCAACTCCTTGATTTTAAATGATAACGGAGGATCTGTTATCTGAAAAGGAGAAAAAGTCTTCACAGGAAAATACAGAGGCTGTCCTAAATGTTTAAGGTAGCAGCATAATTCTTTTGAAATAAATTTTTACTTGGAAACCTAACACAGAAATAAAGCATAAAAGGGGAGCTTTCTATTTCAAGTGTGGAGGGGTGGGTGCCAGATCCTACCTCATCAGGATTTTTCCAAATGCTGAGGTGTCATAGTCCCTAAGGCTGCCTTCCGGGAGCTCAGATTGAAAACCTTTGCACCAGGAACAATTTGATATAAAAACCATGAAAGGAAACATATACAAAAAAAAAAAAAAAAAAACCGAAAAAACAATTCCCCCTCTACTACCTCACCCGTTACCTGCCAAAAGTCCTAAAGGATGATCTTTAAATCAGTTCCTTCAAGTCTTTGGAAGGGTCTCTATAAGGGTCTATACAGCTCTCTCCTTGGGCACTTACTCGCCATTTATTTGTCTCGAGGTGAGCTGGCTAAAGTAAAATTCTGGATTGAATTGAGCTTCTTACAGCTGTGCACTCATATTCCCAGTAAGAGAGAACTGCTTTTTCTCTGTTTGTATAAAAACACAGTGTCAACAATCAAGTCTAGGTTCATTCCAACTTTTGTTAGTTTTCTGCACTTCACGGATAATCAGATACTTAATAACAAAGTTGATTATTCTTCCCTCAAAATTGTTGACCTTTGTCTTATAAGGGTGGTAGAAATGAGAATGTGTATTTTAAATTCTGAAGGCAGACTTTATGTATCCACAGGGAATAATGTATTTTATCTTATTTTCTCACTCTGTAAATATTTGAATAAGAACCATTTGAAAGTTCTCTCACATTAATAGAAATAACTGAGCTAGAAATTGCTTGTTGAAAAATTTATAGACATAATATATATTCAAAGGAATGATATGACTTTTTTATTTTTGTGGAATAACATATAGAGAATTATAAACACAGAGCTATCTAATAATGAATCACATAATTAAAATAAGAAAAGCTGGGTTTCTTAAAAGTGGGAAAATATAATGAGTCAGTAGCCATGGATTACTTATATCACTGAAGAGGTTCCTATATTGAGTAGGAATCTAAACAAGATGACTTTCAAGGTCTCTGCTAAATCTATGATTATATCCAAAAGATACAACCGGTTTCCTTATCAAAAATGATGCAGAGCAGCAGATACTGACTTTATTTACTTGTACTCAAAATTTTGATAATCATTGATAATCTACTTACTTGGTAGAACCATTTTGTTGTAAATTTAATACATTAATCTGGCTTATTGCAGTTGGCAAATTAAATCCAAGTCTGTATTATGGCAAGTCATGAAATAAATGCTTTAGAACTGTCATCTGTATTAAACGACTGTGAAAAAAGCAGACTGTCAAATATTGATGATTCTACACAAAATTGAAATGATTTAGAATAACCTTCAAGTTGATTTATAAATTTTATTACACACACACCCGGAATAAAAACAAACAGAAAACCAAAATTTTCTTTGATAATATTTAAGAAAAAAACTTAGTTTGGAAAAATTTAATATCGGTACTAATTTCAACTTCATGAGTTTTCCAGTGTAGTTCATGTTTAGTATATTAACATAATATTGATTTTAATAGAGAGACTCGCCGTTTCTTGCTGACTTAAATATGTGTAAGCAATAACATATCTATTTAGAATCAATTTTGACTAACGAGGCCGGTGTATCGTCTGTCTTGATTGCTTTCCAATTTTGAGTAAGTCACTTTGGTAGCTGCATTAGCTGTCTTAGGCCACATGAAGATTACTTAGTGAATTAAGTGGTGCCCTGGTAAGCAAAAAGAACTCATGTGACTTCCCAAGAAACTAATTTATAATTAGAAGTTATGAGAAACCATTTGAGAATTATTGTTTCTGAATGAATTAGCAGAGAATTCTAGTTTAAAATCTTCTAATAGCCTGCAATTTTTATTTTCTAATTTTATTACATTTAAATTTCAATATTTTCCCCAAATATTTTTGAACAGGAACAGTCATTTGATTCTTTAACAAGATTAGGCCAAAATATGCAAAAGTCCCTTTAGTAATACATTTTTAACTGGAATTATAATTAGTCATAAGGGGAAAGCCATTTTAGTGGAAAATAAAATTCAAAGAAGCTAAACATTAACCACTGAAGTTGCTTTTTGCCCTTTGCAAATTCTTTCTACATTATATCATTCTCTATATATTTTTGAATGCATATTTCCAAAGAAATTACTTTTTGCTTAATATAAAATTCTAGGCAATTAGATGCAAAAGTGTAGTAAAGCAACATTAAAGTTGCCAATTTAAACACAGGGAAGCAAAACAGCCCAGGAGTTAAAGTTCTGACAGCTATTTAAACTAGCACACATGGCCAGTGCACACTCAGGACACAGACACACACCCATTTTTACAATCACAGAGTAGCTCTAAGAGTTGATTTTGAAATATACTTGAAATTACCTTTTGTGGGAAAATAACATAAATCTGAGATAAATTCCTGACTATCCGTACTCGAAAAATATTTTTCCAAAATGATGAAAAAATGAAAATGTTCTTAGCATGATTACCTAGGATAAATAATTTGTGATGCTGCATTAGGCATTTCTTAGGGCGAATTCATGAGTGACATTTGATGACAGCTATTTAGAGACTATTTTGTTTGTTTTAAATGAATATGTAAATTGTTAACAAAAGAACTTTCACATGTAAACAAATTGATAAAGGATTAAACCAAACTCTCCACCCATTTTGCCTCATGTGGCAACCTACTCAGACCACACCAGCAAAGCCAAGAAGAAGCAAAAATCTGCATATAGTTGACAATGTGATATTTTTCTACACATAGATTTTTATTGTAATATCCAACTGTTTTTCACCTTCAAGTTCTGCATTGCAATTTAGACATAAACCTGAGGCCAAATTTTGGCTTGCAACTGGATACTATAGAGCAAGTTTTTGTGACCTGTTTCGTCACATGTAAAATGGAAATGATAAATCCTACATAATGTCCTAGTGAAAAGTAAACAGTAGAATATAAAGTATTATGCAGAAGGCCTTATATACAAAACGTACAAATTCCAAAATGACATTAAGATAATCATTTTATTATAGTCAAGAAATTGCCAAGAATTTTTAAAAATATGGTTCTCTGAGAATTCTATTTATAATAATAGCTTACATCCAGTGACAAAGTGGATGGAATATACATTCAAGATTTCATAACAGCATCAGGAAATAAAGTCTACACAAAACTTTTCTACCCTGCTGCTAGTATCCAGTTTCCTCTTATTGCACAGATATTCATCGTCCCCATTCCCTGTTTTCTCTCCCCAATTTATTCAGAAAATATCTACTGGGAGTATCTGCTGTGTGTCAGACACTCACAGATAACACAGCAGTGAAGAAAACCGTGATTCCTTTTTCCATGGTGTCTATAACATATCAAATGTAATGGAGGGCATTCTTGGCTTGCATATTTGTTTGTTTCATCTATTTAAGAGATGATTAAGGGGAAATGTGCATTATAGAAGCATATTCTTCCTTTCTCTGCTAATGATAGCAAAAGTTCAGCTGTATGGGAAGGGTGAAACAGAATATGGAGAAATTATAATAAAAAAATAAGAAAGATATCCAAGTCTAAAATAAAACTATGAGAACAATTTTATAACACAGACCAGGAAAATTTCAGAATAAAATTTATGTATTTTCCATTGCCCTATTAAATCAAACATTTTTATGTTCTATGTTCTCATTCTGTCCTTACATATATAACTGGGCATTTTGAGAGGGCTTAGTTGGAGCACAGACATTAGTAGAGTAGACAAATTCCACCCCTCCTCTTCCCTCTATATGCCAATGGCAAATCTGTTTTTATTTACTTATATGTTCAGAAGTTTTTGTGTTTATGACAGAGAAAGAGTAGAAAAGTTTAGGGAAAAAAACATGAAGGAATTACTAGACCAAAACTGAAGATAAGCTGAACATAGAAACTGGTATTGCCGTGGGTTTAGTCTCCAACTTGGAAAACACTGAATTTTTATACTGAGTGACTTATCAGACCAGGAGGACAGAAAGTAAAACCAAAAGCCCTCGGAGTCTTAGAGAATACGATAACAGACCTTACCAACATTAAGCAGAAAATTCAGGGATCTCCCTTCAGATAAGTTTGAATCAGAAGAAAACCAGGGATTTGCAACACAGATGCACATTGCCTTGTGAAGTTTAAGAACCCTCAAGCCATGAATTTTGTCTAAGGTGGTCTTTACGTTGGTAATATTCAAAGTCAATTAATGTTTGGAATAAGACAGTTTATTCATAGGCTTTTGATTATTCAAATAAGTTTTCAAACATGATGTGAAGCACACAGTACAAGTTAACCCAGCACAGGTGAAGATCTCTTTGTGCATGGGAATGAACAGTAACAACTCACAAAGTCTACAGATATTGGAATTATCAGACACAGTCTAGAAAATACTATGCTTATTCTGTTTTTAGGAAAAAAACTAAATAGACATAAAGAAACAAGGAACTATTTGTAAGGTGATCTAAGACACCTGAAACAGATCAAAGGGAACTTTTGTAATCTAAACAACCAAAACAAAAAAGTCAATGGATGAAATCAGCAGCACATTAGAAATAGATGAAGATAAAATTAGTGAGTCAGAAGAGATTGGAAGAAATTATATAGAATACAAAAGAGAAATTAAGAGACATGGAGGACAAAATGAATGGTTATGGTGTATATTTAATCAGAGTCTTTGAAGGAAAAGGAGAATGGATTGGATAATATTGAGGAAATAATGGTTGAGAATTTTCTAGAACTGATGAAAGATACTAATATTCTGATTCTACAATTGTGCCAAATTCCCAGTAGTATAAATACAAAGAAATTTTGATCTTGAAATTTTGAAATTACAGGCCACCAAAATCAACTGAAAATTTTTAATGCAATCAGGGAAAAAAAAGAGATTATAAGAAATTAACCGGAAAGGAGAAACATTTAAATCAGTAATTGATTACTCAACTATAAGCTAAAAGAGAGTGGAATTATATGTTCATAAGCTAAAATACAATAATTGTGAATCTAATGCTTGAATTTCTTTTAAGTATGAGAACAAAAACTGCACACTATTCAACACACAAATGCAGATAATTTGCCACCAGTAAGTTCACATTACAAGTAATTCCAACTTATGAACTTCAAGCAGAAGGAAAGTCAACACCGATGGAAGGCCTGAAATGGAAGAAGAAGGACCAAACAAATATTGGGTGAAATATATAGATAAATCTAAATAAACTTTGATTTTAAAATCAATAGCAATTCTACATAGGGCAAGTAAAAATGAATAAAACATAAAGTTAAAATGCCCTTCACCAGAGCATGTAATTCAAGTGAGGGATAGAAAAAATGGAAAAGGATTCTACTGTCATTGTATTGTTCAGGAATATAAAGAAACCAATTTATTTTAGACCTAGATAAATTAAGGACATACAATAAAATTTCTAAATAAAACATATAAATATGGTATGCAATTCCCAAACAAATTGTGAAAGTATTCTTGAGACAATATTATTCAACCAAAGAAGCAAGACCACTAAAAGAAAGAACACAATGTCATGAGACGTCAGGAATACCAGGAAGAGCATGAGCTGAAGCTTGAAATAGACACGTGGGACATCAGGAAGGGAAAATCCAAGGAGAAAAAAGATCATGGCAGACCCAGCTGCTACTCAATCTCTGATCTTCAGCAAGGACTAAGTCTCTCTTTTTAGAGAGTTTCCACCTCATAGGCCCAGGAAAAGTAATATTTCATTTGGTCAACTCAAAATCAACTGATTTGGAACTTCAATCCTATCTTCAGATCCCTTCACAAAGCATGACCATTGGAATGTGACTGACCTAGCAGAAGAGGTATGTATACTGCAAATTGGTCACTGACCCACCTCTTCCTTAGGGAATCTCCAACCTTACTGGAAGGTGAATTCCAAGAACTGTCTTTCAGCCAAATGAAGTTAGCATACACAAATGTATCATAACATACATTTTAAGAAATTATGAAATAAAAGCAAAATATTATAAAAAAGAAATAACAGATGAGAAAAATTTCATGAAATTGAAAACAAAATAGAAAGGATCAACAAAACCCAAAGTTGATTGGCAACAGAAGGGTGAGTTAAAACAAAGGGAAAGAAAGGGAAAGATGAGAGAGACAGAGAGAGAGAGAAATATTTGGAAATAATAAACCAGTACCTAAAAGTTGTATACTCAAAAAAATAGAAAATTTTATAAAATCTTTATGCCAATAAACTTGAAAATTTAGATTAAACTGATAAATTCCTAAATATATCTTATTCAGACGTATTGAAAAAACTATATAGTCTGGAGTCAATTCAAAAAATTGAAGCAAGTAGTCAAAAGTCTTCTGTGGGAAAAAGTCATCCACATATGACTTCTATGAATATTTGTAACAAACACCATATATGTATATATCATTTCACACATATATATATTACTGTATATACATGTAATTTCAGTTTCACACACACACTAATAAATACAGAACTCATCTTACTATTGAGGCCTGGCATAATCTTTTTTGAACTCCTAAGACAGTAGAAGAAAGGAAAATTATAATCAATACCAATCATACCACGAATGCAAAAGTTATAAAGAAACAATTAATTAATCACATCAGCCATACATCATAAAAAGTGATATACATCCAGTCGAATTTCGTTTATCTCAGGAATTCACTGTAGGTGTGACATAAATTTAATCAGTGTACCTTACCACATTAATATGTTAAAAATTATACACTTTTTAATAGCTGCACAAAAAATTAACAAAATCTACTATCCACTTATTTTTTTTATTAGAAATTCCTTTAACAAACAAAAAATAGAACATAATCTCTATCCTGTAGATGAACAATATCTACAAAGCAACCATGAAGCAAGCATCATATGATTAATGGTGAAACAGTAAGGTTTTCCTTGAATCGAAGAAGAGGGAGGATGTCTGCTATTCTCACTCACATTCAATATTTTGATGTGCCGGCTATTATAATAAGGCAAGAAAACTAAAACATATAATTTTTAGGAAATTAGAAATAAAATTTTCCTTATTTACAAAGTGCATAATGATGTTGGTAGGAAACACAAATAGATCTAAATTTATTTTTGTTAATAAAGACAGATTTTCACCAAGAAGGTAAGAGAAAAAAATTAGGAAAGCATATCAAAACCATTGTGGAAAATACAGAGAGAATACTATGAGTGAAATAGCCTTATTAGATATGGTTGCATCTTCTAATACTTTACTGCTTATAATAAATAAATGAATAAGTTAAAGTAGACAAATACATGAAAAATGAAGAGATTAATACATGAAATACAGATATGTATTGAGCATATAGAGTTATTTATTAAATTTAAATGTAGCATTTCAAAAAGTAGGTAAAATAATTATTTATCAAATGGCAAAAGACATACTGTGTAGATTCTGGAAAAATAAAATAAAGCTTGAATTCAAACTCATACCTTATGCATTCCTCCAACATCAACATGCCAATGTAAACAAAAGTACTAGAGAAAAGATGGGAGTTGTTTTTGTTTGCTTTGTTTTTAATGATCACACAGTGAGGAAAGTCATTCTGAGCACAATACATAAAAAGAAAAAATAAAAGAATTATATACTTGACTACATAAAATAATTAAAATTTTCCATGGTAAAAATACATATATAATCTTAAAAAAGTTGAGAAAAACTGAAACACATATTAAACAAATGGCTAAATTCCTTAATACTTTAATATATTAAGGGGATTCCAAAACTCTAGTAAAACAAAGATAATTCATAGGTAAAAGATATGGATATTAAGCTTCCAGAAAAGTTTTTCAAACACATGAAATGATGCTCAAGCTTACTCATACAAAGAGAAATAAGAAAAATCAAAGCAACAAAAGTTTACCTATTATTAGATTGGCAATAAAAAGGAAAGCCTTTAGTGATACACCCTATTCTAAAGTTGAGAGAGAACAGGCTCTTACACATGAGTATAAATTTTCATAGTCTTTATGCAGGACTGTTGGACAATAACCATCAAAATTTAAAATACACATGTGTTTTACCTACCAATGTAGGTATATAATCTACAGATTTATTTTCACACATGAGAAATTAGATAGGAACAAGAGTAATTACTGAAGCCTTATGTGTATTGCTAGAAGAATAGAAATAACATCCTGGTCAATCAATAGGAATGGAATAATAATTATGAGAAATCTGTTCAATGAAATATTAGGCATCCATTAAAAATAATAAGGCGGCTCTTATGTATCCGTGTGGAGTTATATTCCAGATGTAATTTTAGTGAGCACATTGCCATTTGTGTGGGGAAAACATATGTGTATGTGTACACATACAAACATGTGTGTGTAAATTTTGCAGTTATCTGTGGAGAGATACTCAGGAAAATAATTGTCCACATGGAAGGACACCGGGTGCTAGGGAAAAACAGTGAAGGGCAGGGGTCATACTTTTTCTACCCCCTTATACTTTTTAAATCTTTCTTTTCTTTTCTTTTCTTTTCTTTTCTTTTCTTTTCTTTTCTTTTCTTTTCTTTTCTTTTCTTTTCTTTTCTTTTCTTTTCTTTTCTTTTCTTTTCTTTTCTTTTCTTTTCTTTCTTTTCTTTTCTTTTCTTTTTTTTTTTTTTTTTTTGAGACAGTGTCTCACTTTGTTGCCCTGGCTAGAGTGAGTGCCGTGGCGTCAGCCTAGCTCACAGCAACCTCAGACTCCTGGGCTCAAGCGATCCTACTGCCTGAGCCTCTCCAGTAGCTGGGACTACAGGCATGCGCCACCATGCCCGGCTAATTTTTTCTATATATTTTTAGCTGTCCAATTAATTTCTTTCTATTTTTGGTAGAGACGGGGTCTCGCTCTTGCTCAGGCTGGTCTCGAACTCCTGAGCTC